>CAUYQV010151181.1:0-11046 GCA_963574575.1 Galagoides demidoff | reverse complement strand
AAAAATCTTGTTACATTTGTACCTATATACCTTTGTGCATCAGGATTTTCTAAATGTTGCATAACCCCCCCAAAAAAAATTGCATGGTTTTTTTCTATGATACATGATATGGAGACCAATTTAAAAATTGCAACGAAGGGCGGCATCTGTATCTCAGTGAGTGGGGCGCTAACCCCATGTACCGAGGGTGGCGAGTTCAAACCTGGCCCTGGCCAAACTGCAACAAAAAAATAGCCGGACGTTGTGGTGGGCGCCGATAGTCCCAGCTACTCAGGATGCGGAGGCAAGAGAATCACCTAAACCCAGAAGCTGGAGGTTGCTGTGAGCTGTGACACCATGGCACTGAGGGTGACAGAGTGAGACTCTGTCTCTAAAAAAATAAATAAATAAAAATTTCAATGAATATCTATAAGTCACCAGCCTTATTTATATGTTTATACTTTGGTTCTTTGAAGACCAGTTTATCACTATCCACCAAAATGATAAATGGAATTGTCTTTCTAGCAATTCCACTTCTAAGTATTTACCCAACAGTAAATGATTAAATATGTACAAAGTTTTTAATTATGGCTTATAACAGGAAAAGATTGGCAGCAACCCAAATGTCTATAGTTACAACTCTGGTTAAATAAATTAAGAAAGTACTACATAGCTAGAAAAAAGGAAGCTCTTTTTATTCTGATACCTGGTACAGAATCTCTCTGTGAGATAACATTATAAGGAAAAAAAGCAGGGAGTAGAACATGCTATCATTTGTATGTTGTATTTTTTTGTTAAAGAATTTAGACAGGCCAGGCACAGTGGCTCGCACCTGTAATCCTAGCACTCTTGAGAAGCTGAGGCAGACAGATCACTTGAGCTCAGGAGTTTGAGACAAGTCTGAGCAAGAGTGACACCTTGTGTCTATTAAAATAGAAAAACTAGCCGAGTGTTGTGTCAGGCACCTATAGTCACAGCTACTCGGGAAGCTAAGGCAAGATGATTACTTGACACCAGGAATTTGAGGTTGCTGTGAGCTGTGATGATGCCATGGCATCCCTGGGCAACAGAGTGAGACTCTGTCAAAAAAATAAAAATAAAAGGATTAGACAACTTCCAGGTGTATATTCATAGAGTACCTTTGGCAGCATTGATTGCCCTTGGGGAAGGGAACTAGGTAGATGAAGACAACTGAGCAGGGAGATTTCTTCATATGCTCCCATGCCCTTTTGTCCTTTCTGAATGTATTTGCTTTTAAAAGGAAGGAAATAGGGGTGGCGCCTATGGCCCAAGGAGTAGGACACTGGTCCCATATACTGGAGGTGGTAGGTTCAAACCCAACCCAGGGCAAAAACTGCAAAAAAAAAATAAAAAATAAATAAATAAAAAGAAGGAAATATTAATTCATAGATGAATACTGTGGGAGGAGCCTCATTTTCTTGTTTTGTTTTTTCTTTTGTTTATTTATTTGTTTTTTGAGACAGAACCTCAAGCTGTCGCCTCTGGGTAGAGTACCATGGCATCACAGTTCACAGCAACCTCTAACTCCTGGACTTAAGCTATTCTCTTGCCTCAGCCTCCCAAGTAGCTGGGACTACAGGCGCCAACCACAACGCCCGGCTATTTTTTGATTGTAGTTGTCATTGCTGTTTGGCAGGCCCGGGCTAGATTCAAACCCAACAGCTCTGGTGTATGTGGCTGGTGCCTTAGCCCCTTGAACTACAGGCGCCTAGCCGAGCCTCATTTTTTATTTATTGACTTGGTAATAAGTAAATATTACAATTGAACTAAAACACAAATACTATGTGTGTGGGGGGGTTAATACCAAGTTATCAACCCAAATAAAGATAAATTTTTAATTTTTGTATGAATTTAATACAATTGCAAGATTTCTGAAACTAAAAAATTTTATGATTCTAGCTCTGTTACGTAATGCCATCATCCAGTGCAAGGTGTGCTCAGTTTCCTCGAGCCCAGGACAAAGTTCATTACTACATTAAGCTAAAGGACTTAAGAGATCAGTTGAAAGGCATTGAACGAAACACAGACGTTCAAGAGGTGCAGTATACGTTTGACCTACAGCTTGCACAAGGTACGTTGCTGTTAACTTTCCTTTTATTCATTTTGCATGTTACGCTATAGAAAGTTATGTTGTGAGTTTAACAGCAAGAGAAAAAACAAATAATTCTATCTCTAGCCAGAGCGCTCTGATAACGGATATTGGTTATTGTAAAAATCTCCTTTGACCAAGGTCTGCCCTCTACCCCCTGCACTCCTGTAGGCATCAAAGACCTAAGAAACATTGTACCCCGCCTAAAATTAAATATAATAGGTTTCTACAATTCATGTGAGGTAATTTAGTATGTGCTACAAAGAATTTAAAAGATTATACTGAAATATGTATCAATATATGTGAGCATTCAAGAAAAAGCATAGTGCATGATTTCTGAATGCTGTTATTTTCATAATTGTACAAAATTGGTTTTAAATCCTTTTTACCCTCCTCACAGAGGATGCAAAGAAGATGGCTGTTAAGGAAGAAAAATACGATCCAGGTTACGAAGCAGCATACGGTGGTGCTTATAATGAAAATCCATGCGGTGGTGAACCCTGCAGCTTCTCTTCAAATGGGCTAAGTGTGTTCTCCTCCTTATGTGTCTTCCTTTCAAAGTCTTTCTTCTGTCAGGAAGGGGGGAACATTTAATAGAAACAGAGTAAAGTATTAAAGAATAGAGCTAAACAGTGGGAATACACGTTCATACATGATTGTAAAGGACACTGGAAACTAAGAACTAGGGAACGTGAGCGGGAGATGAGAGGTAAAAATGTACCTATCAGGTAGGTACACGGTTTTCTACTCTGGCGACAGTCACACCAAAAGCCCTGACTTCAGGATATAATTCATCCATATAACAAAAACACTTGTATCCCTTTCATTACTTTAAAATTAGAAATAGAAAGGCTGGGCATGGTGGCTCATGCCTGTCATCCTAGCACTTTGGGAGGCTGAGGCTGGTGGATCACCTGAGCTCAGGAGTTTGAGACCAACCTGAGCAAGAGTGAGACCCTGTCTGTACTAAAAAATAGAAAAACTAGCTGGGTGTTGTGGCAATCGCCTGCAGTTCCAGCTACTTGGTAGGCTGAGGCAAAAGGATCACTCAAACCCAGGAGTTTAAGGTTGCTGTGAACTATGATGATGCCCCAGGACTCTACCAAGGGTGACAGAATGAGACTCTCAGAGATAAATAGAGAGAGAGAGAATGGTAAGAAAATTTGATGATTATTTGATGTTTAACCACACAAAATTTTACAGCTCATTTAAGTCATGGACTCTAATCCATCCTAGTTGCATTTTCCTTCTTTAGTAACAAATGGGGGATTATCAATCCTGTATCTGAAAATAGAACAGGAACTTAGAATTATATTCAGGAAGCTTGCCTCACTATTACAAAAATTCTTCTCCACCAGACTGTCAAAATCTCCTAATTTGATCATTTAAAGCTTCTCAGTAGCACAAGCTAACATTCTTTTCCCTTCTTAGCAGCCGACAGTGTGGAGTTAAGAGAAGAATCAGCGTTGAGTAGCATTCCAAATGGGCAATGGATGACCCAGTCGTTTACAGACCAGATTCCTTCCTTTGACAATCACCTTGGAATGCAAGAAGATGGAAACCATGCTTAAGAATGCCGTTGCTCACCTCTGCTTATGCTGCAGTTTTAATGCAGTTGTCAAGAAGTAGAACCTCAGTTTGCTAACTGAAGTATTTTATTAGTATTTTACTGTAGTGGTGTAATTATAGTACAGAACAGTTGTGTGTTAGTATGAACTCTATGAACCTAAGTAGTGTGGAGGAAAAAAGTAGGGGTTTTGTATGTGAGTTTTTGTATTTGAATTAACCATCATTCCAGCTTTTTATATACAATATTTCATTTATGAAGAAATTCAGAATTTCTTTTAGGAGTCACTTTTGATCTGTAATTTTAAAATACAACAGCCTGAATGTTTGTAGTTGAATCTTAACTGTGCATACACCCAGATACACCATTATTATCCCTTTTATCCTAAAGAAGGGCATGCTGATAATTACCACAGGTAAGGGGGCATGTGTGCTGATTTCATATAGGAAGTTAACCCTAGGTGGAGTCTCATTTATCACTTTTTAGTGGTAACTGAGGATAAACTCAGAACTCTGGGTCATATGCTCACTCTGACCTCTTTGCTTTCCCATCAATATGGGTGTGAGGGCTGCTTAGACACAGAGAGATGTGGAATATGGCCTTGCAGTCGCGAAGCTGACCTGACCTTACCTGATGGGGCACTGAGCTCTGGACTTGGCCTCCTCACTGCTGTGTGTGTGTAAGTCCTGGACTATCCAGTAACTGTCCCAGGATGTTAGGTTCCAGAGAATACGTAGACCTTTTACATTTTGACACTCATCCGTGTTTTACTTGAGACACATGAATTTGATAGGGAACTGAATTGCTCTGTCAAGATTTATCAACATTCTGGTTTTATCCTCCTGGGCTTGAAGGATGTGACATGGGAAGTGATAAGAAATGAGCTTTCATGCAGAGCAACTGGAAGTGTTTGATAACCTTATTTAAACTGGTGCTTTTTATGTACATGAGATGTACTACAATAGATAATATAGAATTTTTCTTATTAGATAAATCTAATAAGCCAATAATTTAATTTTTTTTTTCTATTTGTTGTGTGTTACTGTGGATGAAGTGAACCTCATGGGAAGGTTGGTTTGAATTACGGACCTTTGTGATTTTCTAATGCATTTTCCATGGTGCTGCAAACAGTCCAGGCTACCAACGAGGCCTGGTAGGTGTTAAAGCCAGGTATTCAAAATGCCTGGATACTCAGAAATGCCATTCGCAGTTACTCCGAATCACTCTGGAATATTCTGATCTCATACATACCCAGGGAGCATGCTGTTTTTTTAATATAAAATATTTATGAAGTTTTTACTCCCCAGAAGGTTATATGGCTTATTCTTCTCTTAATAATAAGAGAAGCAGACTGTTGTGAATCTGAACGTGCTTTTTAGCAGTAGCTGTGAGGGATTTCATCTTTCCTAAGGTCTAGGTCAAGCTGTGTAAAAGTCACATATGTTATTTAAACGATGTACTGTACTGCTGTTTACATGGACCTTTTGTGCGGGTGCTTTGAAGTGCCTTGCATCAGGGAATAGGAACAATTGAATTATTTTTCCATGGGACTGTGTAAAGCATGTAACTAGGTATTGCTTTGGTGTATAACCATTGTAGATTTCCATGGATTTTTTTATTTGAGTGGGGAAGGTAAGTAGTCTTTAAATTATGGCAGACACTAGAGAATGGGCTTGAGATTTTCCAAGCTACAATAATGGTGTTTTTCATTAAACATAACAGATGAGTGGTAAATGTTGCTATATCCTGGTCATGACGGTATGAAACTTTTTCATTAAATAATATTGAAAGATTTTAAAATTCATTTGCAAGTCTCCTGGTTTTTATAGTAAAAAGTAATAAGAATGGTTTTCCTGAAGTTACAAGTTTTTTCTATAGCAAGACTTCCCCCTTTATACCCGAGAAGAGTTAACCTTTTGTTATGTTAAACAGGTAAAATAATACACATGATGAACATTTTAAAAAATCTGAGTCTTTATTTTACAGACATCCATATTTTAAATGTAACAGTTCTACCAAAGACAGTATTGGCAACCTGTTTTAAAAAACTGCTTATGAACAATACATTTAGAAAGTTTTAAAATTTATATATAAATTGTCATTTTAGTATTAAGCAGATTGCTGACTAGATAGGTTTAATTCTTTCCAACAATGTCTTTCTGTCACATAACCTTGATTTCCATAATTAGGGTACCACTTATACTCAAAGATTAATGCCTATATGGTCCAAGGGACAGTTTGCACACAGTAGTTTTTTTTTTGTTTTGTAAATTGTAGCTCAAAGGTATTATTGTTCATAAAGAACGATGTTGGCTACAAAGGAATAATTCCACGTTTTTAAACAGGGAATGTTTTAAGTGTTGAGTTCTATCAGCTGTTGTGATTGAGTTTAAATATCCCGGCAGGGTCAGGAACAAACCAGCTTTCCCATAAGTCATTGTGAACACTAGGGAAGTCCCAAGGTTTATGTCTTCCATTCCAGTGGAGTAGTTTAGCCTCCTGCAGAAAATGCTCCGAATATCTGGCATCGGGATTCCAGCCTTCATTGTTTTTAAGGGAAAACAATAAACTTGTTAGAGAATAATTTTTTTTTAAGATTTTTATTTACTTATTTTTTTGAAACAGAGCGTCAAGCTATCCCCCTGGGTAGAGTGCTGTGGCATCACAGCTCACAGCAACCTCCAACTCCTGGGCTCAAGCGAGTCTCCTGCCTCCGCCTCCCAAGTAGCTGGGACCACAGGCGCCCGCCACAAGGCACGGCCATTTTTTGGTTGCAGCCATCATTGTTGTTTGGCGGCCCGGGCTGGGGATTCGAACCCGCCACCTTGGGTGTACGTGGCTAGCGCCTTAGCCTATTGAGCCACAGGCGCCAAGCCAACAGCTTTTCTTAAGTGGTATTTATCACTAGCACTTTTGCCAGTTATACATTCTACCTGTATTGTTCGCTTTAAGTTTTACTTAAATCTATTGACTTGATGTTAAGTTTAGTTTAAAAAGGAATATGAACACGGAAACTAACAGTGGGTCTGGCCTAACACTATGACCGGCTGCTTAGAGGGTGGATTTATTCTTCTACTCTCAGTGCCCCACTCCATGGGCAAAGAGGTGCAACTCTACCTTTTAATTCCTCCGTCTTCCAGCTGTGGCCATAAAGTCTGCAAATGGAATAAGCTAAAGTAGAACCCAAGCCTGCTAGTTCTGTTTTTCCTCTGACTTCTGGGAGCTCAAGTCCCTACACCTGTAATCTTTCAGGGATTCCTTCATGATTCTGGGCCTTCTAGGAATTAGTAAGAGTGCACTCGCACGCCCCCAAACCTTGGAAACTGGGTGCCACGTTCTGTTGAGGATGTTGCATTCATTCACCTGTTGTCTGGCCCTCACCTGCCTCCACAAGGGACAAAGAACCTCATCCACAGACTGCAGAGGGTTGGCAGTGTCTGCAACTAGAGCCATTGGGCGCAGAAGCCTAGAATTTTCCAGCTTCTGCAAAGCCGCGCCAATATCAGACTCTGCTTACCATAAAGTACGCACCGTCTGTAGCTCTTTTGAGCGCTGCAGATTCTGCCCAGGGAAGGGTCGCCTAGGTAGCTACTCTAGACTGCCAGCTAAATTTCTGAATTGGGAGCCTCAGCGCACACTGGGAAACGAAATTCAAGTCAATTCGCCTCTTGTACTTTTACTATATGTATTAAATGGGGAACGCTTTCCCCTACATTTATGTTAGTAGAAATTTATACAGATGAATAATAAGATAGACTTAAGATTTTATAACCATTGTTAACAATAAACAAAATTCCCATGCAAACAGGTTTGTCTTTGGTGCTGTTTCCAAAGACTGATATTTTTACAGGGTCCTCAAAATCTTACGATGTCGGGCCTTGCTGAAGGTAGACGTTAAAACGGAGTCCTTTTACTCTTTGGGTGTTGCCAGTGAAATCACAACCACCCACCAGCTCCACCTACACGTGGCTCCTTAGAAAGCGTGGGAAAGAAGAAAAATGAAAAGGGAAACTGCCAGGACTTAAGATGTCTGCCTAAACCCCCTCGAAATCCCAGGAAGGGCCTACCCACTTCTAAAATGTCCGGCCACAGTCCTGACGTCGTTCCATCGGCTCCATCAAGCCAAATAACGAGTGCGCTCCAATCAGAACTTAGCCCCCGCCCTTGAATTGCGTCACTTCCGGTGGTGCAGCAGCCATTTTGTCAGTCGCCAGCGGATTCCGCGCGCTGGAGAAGTGCAGTTCCCCCTGGTTACCGACTCTTCGGTTCTCCCTTCGCGCTGCGGGCGCCGTCGAAGAGCGCTCGCCAAAGGTGCAGCCGTTCCTTCCTACGGTCCCACCGCTGCTGTTGCATCCTCCCTGAGGTACTGCGCTCTTTTCCTTTCCTGCCACCTGACAGGCGCCCTCAGCCGCCGTCCGCGATGTCAAGCGAGGAAAGCTATCGGGCCATCCTACGCTACCTGACAAACGAAACCGAGCCATACGCCCCAGGTACCGAGGGCAATGTCAAGCGTAAAATCCGCAAGGCTGCCGCTTGCTACGTGGTGCGCGGTGGGACTTTGTACTACCAGCGGCGGCAGCGGCACCGCAAGACCTTCGCAGAGCTGGAGGTGGTGTTGCAGCCGGAGCGGCGCCGGGACCTCATCGAGGCGGCGCACCTGGGTCCGGGCGGCACTCACCACACCCGGCATCAGACCTGGCATGACTTGTCCAAGACGTACTGGTGGCGAGGTACGACCTGGCTGGCGGCGAGGGGGCGGGTCGGCGGTTTGTTGCCCGGGTAAGGCTCGGTGGTGGCGCCTGTTTGCGCAGCGGCGAATTCGAGGGTTCCAGACCCCCCTCGCCAGGCCAGCCCGCGCTAGACGGCGGAGCGGCTGCCAGGTGGAGTCAGGAGGCGGGTGGGGGACGTGAAGCGAGCCGCACACCCCACAGGAAGGAGGCCGGGGAGATGAGGGGCGGGCCCTGGCCCTGGGTGGGGCCTAGGGGGGTTCCCCGGGGGCCGGGCCGGCGGTGGGGAGGGGCGCGCGCCTGGGCTGTGCAGGGCCCGCCCCCTTAGGCGGGCCCAGAGGCTGCCTCTGGTGTCCCTGAGGAAGCTTCTAGCGGGCGGCTTGGTGGCGCAGCTTGTTTATCCTGACGGTAGGGGGAGGGACAGTTATCCCAAGCTAGCCTCCCATCTCCCTAGTGTCCGCTCGGGTTTACACGCAGGGTTGAGGTTCTCTGCGCCCCTTCGCCCGTATCTGTTTTCTTGGAGTGGAAGAGTACAATTAAGTGTAGAAGGGATCGGGAGTGGTCGTAGGACAGTTGTCTTGCACCTCGTTTTTAGAGCAAGAATTAAATGTAAAGGATAACACTTTTAATTCTGAACGTATTAATATGCTTTCCCCTGAAAGCGCTTTGGGAGCTGTGAAGCGCTGTAGAAGAGACATAGTTTACTGTGACTTATTTTTTGTCAGGAAATACAGCTCTTGGCCAGGCGCAGTGACTCACGCCTAGCACTCTAGAAGGCGGAGAACAGAGGATCCCTTGAACTCAGGCGTTCAACAGCAGCCTGAGCGAGAGCCAGATCCCTCTCTATTAAAAAAAAAAAAAAATTAGCTGGGCGTTGTGGCCATTGGCCTATAGTCCCAGCTGCTCGGGAGGCTGAGGCAGGAGGATTGCTTGACTTTCAGGTTGCTGTGAGCGAGGCAGAAACCAGGGCACTCTACCCTGGGTGACAGAGTGACACTGTGTCTTTAAAAAAAAAAAAAAGGGGGGCAAACTAACTTGAAATAGCACAAGGAACTAAAAAAAAAAACGCAAAAGATTAAAAAGTATTAACCCCCCCTAAATGTATGAAAATAAGGGCGGCGCCTGTGGCTCAGTGAGTAGGGCGCCAGCCCCATATACCGAGGGATGGGTTCAAACCCAGCCCGACCAAACTGCAACCAAAAAATTGCTGGGTGTTGTGGCGCTTTCGGGAGGCTGAGGCAAGAGAATCTACTAAGCCCAGGAGCTGGAGGTTGCTGTGAGTTGTAACGCCACAGCCTCTACAGAGAGTGATAAAATGAGACTCTGTCTCTACAAAAAAAAAAAAAGCAAGCTAACTTGAAATAGCCCAAGGAACTAAATAAAAGATTAAAAAGTATTAACCCCGACCCAAAAAAGATGAAAATAAAAAAGATTAAAACAGCAAAAATGCGATAGATTAAATTAGGTTCCTGCAGGAGTTGATGTTCTAAGAACTGATTTTTATTTGGTCCACGGAGATAATTTGATGCTGCTGTTAAGTTAATCCAGAAGATGTGGTCTCTAGAAAATCTGACAATAACTGGGTTTATAAAAAATAACTTGTAATGTCTTTGACAGAAACAAAATACATGGAGCTCAAAAAAAAAACCACACAAACATAAATGCCACTGAGCAAAACATGATCACTGTATTCAGCAATGACCAAGGAGAAAGGTTATTAAACAAATGGCAGGAGCAAATTGTTCAATTGACAAAAACACTTGTAGAGTGTTAGGGATGCTTTTGCCTCCCAGGGGACATTGGCTATATAAGAAGACAATTTTGATTGTCCTATTAAGAGAATCGCTTAAGTCCAAGAGGTTGAGGTTGTTGTGAGCTGTGATGCAGAGGGTAGAGTGTGTCAAAAAAAAAAAAGAGAGAAACTAAAAAGTCTTCTGTTTAGGTTTCATAGTTGATTTGCCTTAAGAACTTAATTTAGCCTCTTAAGAATTTCATAATCCTTATCTCTGAACTCTGAACACGTTTACTACAAATTTAGGAATTAGGATACAAAGTTGCATGTATTCTCTTACCTAAAGTTGCTTGGTTCCTCTGAAAATAGAGTTGAGTTTGATGTTGACTACTCACGATCCTCTGTAGCAATTGTTATGAATACTGAAAAATCTTTTTTATTATGTAAAATGGAGGTACATAAAACTCTGTAGGTAATAGTGAATTGATTGGATAATGTATAATTTATTTCTTTCCTGTGGTAAACTGAACTTAAGAGGGTAATAATGGGGTGGCACCTGTGGCTCAAGGGAGTAGGGAGCTGGCCCCATGGGCTGGAGGTGGCAGGTTCAAACCCAACTCTGGCAAAAACTGCAAAAAATAAATAAATAAAAATAAAGAAAGAGGGTAGGCTCGGCGCCTGTGGCTCAAGCAGCTAAGGCGCCAGCCACGTACACCTAAGGTAGCAGGTTCAAATCCAGCCCGGGCCTGCCAAACAACAATAATGGCTGCAACCAAAAAATGGCCAGGTGTTGTGGCGGGCGCCTGTGGTCCCAGCTACTTGGGAGGCGGAGGCAGGAGACTCGCTTGAGCCCAGGACTTGGAGGTTGCTGTGAGCAGTGAGGCCATAGCACTCTACCCAGGGGTACAGCTTGAGACTCTGTCTCAAAAAA
>CAUYQV010151179.1:0-26541 GCA_963574575.1 Galagoides demidoff | reverse complement strand
TTGCTGTGAGCTATGATGCCACAGCATTCTACTGAGGGTGACAAAGTGAGACTCTGTCTTCTTTCCTTAGTGTTCAAGTCTTAGAAAACTGGGAAATTGGTTTGGTGCCTATGACTCAAGTGGCTAAGGCTCCAGCCACATACACCTAAGGTGGCTGGTTTGAATCCAGACTGGCCTGCCAAACCACAATGAAGGCTGCAACCAAAAAATAGCCAGTGCTGTGGTGGGCGCCTGTAGTCCCAGCTACTTGGGAGGCGGAGGCAGGAGACTTGCTTGAGCACAGGAGTTGGAGGTTGCTGTGAGCTGTGATGCCACGACACTCTACCAGGGGGATAGTTTGAGGCTCTGTCTCAAAAAAAAAAAAAAAAAGAAAAGAAAAGAAAAAAGAAAACCAGGAAATTCATACCAAATTCTACAAATTTAAAAAATATTAGAGATTTGGTACAGCTGAAACCTTATAAATGTAATATGCTGGAATAGTTTTATCTCATATATACAATTGAGGCATCACCAAGTTCATAGAAAAAGAAACTTTATAGTTACTATGAAGGTGCAGAGAAGTATTCAGTTAAAATGTAAAGTGCGTCAGGATTTTCACAGAAGTAAAATTTGAAGTATGCCCGGTATGGCAGTCTATGATCCTAGCACTCTGGGAGTCTGAGGAGGTTGCATTGCCTGAGCTTGCAGGAGTTTGAGGCCATCCAGTGCAAAAGTGAGACCCCATCTCTTAAAAAAAAAAAGCTTGGTGGGCAATGCAGCACAATATGGTTCAGTGGGTAGAGCACTGGACCCATACGTGGAGGGTGGAGGGTTCAAACCCAGCCCTGGCCAAACTGCAACAACAACAAAAAGAATAGCCAAGTGCAGTGGCAGGCACCTGTAATTCCAACTATTCAGGAGGCTGAGGCAAGAGAATTGCCTAAGCCCAGGATTTGGAGGTTGCTGTGAGCTGTGTGATGCCATGGCACTCTACTGAGGTTGATAAAGTCAGACTCTGTCTCTACAAAAGAAAAAAAAAGCTTGGCATTATGGTAGGTACCTGGGGTCTCAGCTTCTTGGGAGACTGAGGCAAGAGGATCACTTTAGGCCAATAGTTTGACATTTATGTGAGCTATGACATCACACCTCTCTACTGAGAATAACATAGTGAGACTCTTTCTTCAAAAAACTAACGTATATTTTTACAAATTACTTGGGCGTATTTATTGTAGAGAATGATATACCTTCAGGGTAATTTGATCATTTTATCTAGTGACCAATAACTTGTATTTTGACAGATACAATTTTTAACGTGTTCAGAGTGCTTTGTATTGAAATTATTCAAAAGCAAGTATTGAGGTAATTTAATTCTCAGATTCGTCAATCCTATACCTTTATCTTTAATGTCTGTATGAAAATGTGTTATTTATTCTTTCAGCCTCAGGTTAAGACCAGGCCCAACTTTGGACACAGCTCACCTGAAGTTGTTAATCTGGTTAATTGGGTTTTTGGTGGAGTTGTTAGGTTGAAATCTGACCGGTAATTTCTGTTTCTGTAGTCACTTTAGTGATTGGATGCAGCCAACTGACTGGCTCCAGGTAAGGAGTTACTAGAGCCTTGGGTTTTGGTGTATGAATGTGATGATTGAGTGATGTAACTGACTGGTGGGGACCTATTATCCTCAGTTCCACAACCTAGTAAATAGCTCAGTGGTGCAGTCAGCCTCCAGATTGTACTCTGATGTCACCATCCTATCATATGGCTCAGTGGCGAAATCAACCTTGGAGTCGACCTGGTTTGGGATTTATATGGCCCTGCTATTGCTACGATAGGGTTTAAAAATGTGACCAGAGGCACTTGAAAGGCTGACCTGGTTTGGGACTTAGACAGCCCACCTATTGTCAAGACAGGTTTAAAAATGTGGCCAGGTAAAGGTACCTAGTGATTGGATGTGTGTGCAAGCCCCCATGACAACTACTTGTTTGTTCAGTCAGTTTACACTTTTTTCACAGTGCCTCCTTGAAGATTAGACTTGTCCCAAGTCAGGGGAATTCAATCACATAGTTTCTTGGGTCTCAAATTTATTCCTACAGGGTACCCTTCTTGATTTTGACCCTGATGAAATCTGTCTGTTCACTTTCTTCCTGATTTGTTTACTATTATGACCCCTTGTCCTCCATTCTTCAACCCAACTCCTTATATTGTTTTTTGAATAGCCCTAGGTGCTATAGGAATAGTCTTTTCTGTTGGACTTTATACTGCTGCCCCTCAATCTTGGATGTCTGCTGGGTGTGCAGTATTGGCTGGCGCTTATCCTCTGGTCATAACCATTCTTGCCCTAATACATGCTCTTATCTAAATGCCTTCTCTTTTTTCTGCATCTTTCTTTATTTTCTACAATAGAAGGCATCTTGCCCTTAGATATTTGGGCCCTTTTTAATCACTACTACCCCTTGGTTAGTTGCTCATTTTGCCAGACCAATATCCCCTACTTAAGCACCTGTCTCTCCCTTCTGGGGAACTAGAGTCCCACTAGTGGAAATTCATATGTTTAGCATTAGTGTCCTACTATAGGCTGTCACTGGCCCCAAGCAAATAACTGGATAGATTTTAGCCATACAATACTCCCTTGGTGGGTGAAGAGTTCCCATCCAGTTGACTTCTTAGTTCATCTCTTCTGTCATCCTGTCACCTTTCCAAGCTTACCCTGTTACAGCCACACAGACCACGGGTGACAATTACCACCTGTGGATGTAACATGGGGAGTATTCACTCTTCTAAATTCTTATCCAGAGCTCCCAGGGTGCTATGCCTCTTTCAGAGCATATCCAGCCCATTACTATCTCCTTCTACCAATGATTCCAGGGAATCTTTTATCTTATTCCCACACAGGTGCTCTTGAGCCCTTTCTCTAACAGGTTTGGAAAACAGACAACAGAGAAACTAGTCGAGATGACTGGATTTCCCTGACTGAGACCACCTGGGAAGAGAAAGCTCAGATGCACCTAGTAGTTGCTGCCAATCTTCCTGGCCCCCTTGATGCGTCTTCAAGGAGTTAAACACTGGGAGGAACTGGCATGCAGGAACAGGTACCTACACAGGGAGACATCTAAGGCAAGGTAAGATTGACCTGGGATTCCCATCATTTGGGTAAAAGGAGAAGTCTGATCAACCCCTGGGGCATTAGATCACCAGCAGGTCTGTTGAGAACTGTGTGAGAGTGTGTTTTAGTTCTGAGAGTATAGGGATATGAGAATAAATGTAGACTATTAAACATAGTTTATGTGTTTTAGTTCTGAGAGTACAAGAGTGTGAAAGTAAGTATGGACTATTAGACATAGTTCATGTTGGGGCCATGTCTGTCTTATTGTTTGTGTCATTTGTTCAGTGTTTCTTGGAGGATTACGCTCGGCCTGAAACAAACAGTCTTGGGATATTTCTGAGAAAATTGCAGATCTTTTCCTTCAAAACTTTGCTCCTTCTGAGACCACTTTATTTTTACCTACTTGTTCTTATGTGGCCTAGACTCCCCACTGCCTGGTGCATCCTTGGCCTGGCAATTAGTGGTCTCTTCATCCTTATTTTTGGTATTGGCTTGGTAGTGCTTCCCCTCCAGACTGGTGCACTGGAGAGTGTGTTGTTCTGATTTATTTCTATCTCTTTGTGGTGACCTTGTTCATACTCCTGTCCCTACCTGGAGTATTTTTCCTAGACAGTTTTAATTCTTCTGCATCTCCCTAGCTACCACTTCCTGCTCCTACATTTAGGCAGAATAGTGTAGGAATGGAACAAAATATTCATTCCAGGCAGGGTCATCCCTGTCCTGCCTCTTTCAAAAATTACCAGGATTTTAAGAAATTAGCCAAGTGATATGGATTCCCTATGAATTCCTCTGACCAACTGAACAGTCCTTTTCATACCCCCAACTAGGCACCTTTATCAGCCTCCTCTTCTCACAGAGTGTTGGCTTGCCCTCTATGGCTAAACGGCAGGACAAGTGAAAAATTGAAGCTGCCCAGATTAAATAAGTTGTGTGCATGTGAGTGGTAACAATAAGTAAAGTTTTGCTCCCCACCTTCACAAGGCAAAACAATTATGTGAGTGTTCCCTTTTTCCTTGCTTCAAGTTTGCCCCCTAGCTATTCTGAAAAAAACCAGAAGTTTCAGGTTTTCCACTTTCTGTCTTTACTGGCAGCCATGTGGCCATGTGGGAGTTGGGGGAACATGAAAATAGACTAGAAAGAATGTTGTTGTAGTTATGCTGCTAGAACTTCTTTAGTGAGTCCTTTGTCTCAGGAATTTGAGACTTGAGCCCATTGGCCACAGATTAGTGATAAAATGGAATTTTGTTGGACTATGGGGCAAGAAGAGGGATTGAAGAATGCCAGAGCTATTGGTAGAGTGGCTGTGCCTTAGAAAGTAGTTCAGGCAATCCAGTGAGTTCTGGATAGGCCTTGAAAATCTGAAGGAGAGAGTGTAAATCTCATGCCAAGAAGGGCTGCATCTATATCTGCAGCAACCTTTCAGAGGTGCACAGCCTCTGAAAGAGGGGAGAAGGCCCAGGTTGGAGGTTTCCTGCATGAGTCCTTTATCTAGGGGTAAATAATTGGCCCTAAGAGATATTTTGGCCAGATTATGGTAGATGGAAAATACTTTTACAAACTGAATGGCTGTTCTAGCAAATGAATGAATGCAGTCCCTCACCTTGGGCAAAGTTATTAGGTCTTTGGTGTAGTTTTTCTCTGGGGAAGGGATTAGGGTGTGTGCTCCCTAGTTGGGATGGAGCCAACCAAAACATTTGGGGCTGCATTGTTCATGACCTTGCTAGGGCTTGGAGGGCATAGACTGCAACATGTTTGTGCCTGGAGATGGAAGTCTGATGTCGAGCACCTGAGTCTGAAAAATGGGAGTTCCCTGTCCAGCCATGAGTGGAAAAATCCTGTGTCAATGTTGTATTTCATGAAATGTTTCTCATTTGTAAATTGTAGTAATTTACTTGTTTAAATTGTCAAAGAAACTGAGTCTTTGTCAAAGAATAAGATTCTTGACTTTTAACCTTCTAATTGTCAGTTTGGCCAAGTCAATGGGTAACTTCATAGTAAACTGGGATCCTGTTTTGTGGGAAATGGGTTTTTAAGAGTAAGAGAAATTAGACAGAAAGGAAAATGGCATTGTGTGAGGGAGGAATCTTGTGTGATTTGTCCTGAAACAGAATGATTATTTAAGAAAGTGAAGGGCAGGGTAAAAGTTAAAGTGCAGGACAGGGGTGACCCTGCCTGGACTGAAGATTTAGAATGCTTGTAGATTATCTGTGCAGGTTAAATGAAACTCATAAAAGGAAATTTATAAGAAAATTTACATGTGATACACTTAACTATGTATTTCCTTTAAAATCTTTTGACTTGTAATTTTATTTAAACAAATGTTGTAAGCCTTTAATATTTTATAAACCTTCCAAAATCAAAACTCTAAGTTTGGGGCGTGGCGCCCATTGTACAATGGTTGCAGCACTGGCCATATGCACCGAGACTGGCAGGTTTGAACTCGGCTTAGGCCAACTAAACAATAAAAAACACAACTCTAAATTTGGTGTTTTGAAAATATTAAGACCAATGAAAACCTGAGAAAAACAAATTAAACTTATTTATTAAAACTGTATAGGAAACATTGTCAATATGAAATGGTGATTAATTTTGTATGAGTTTTGGTTATATATATGTTCCAATATTAGAAAGCATTAGTCTGTCCTTACCTATAAAGCATTGGTCTGTCCTCACGTATAAAATATTAGTCTATCCTAATGTATATTGTTGGTAATAATTTTAATTCATCTCAAAAAAAAAAAGAACTTGTTTTTTATAACTGACTGAGTCTAAAGTTTGTCCCCCAAAAGGAAAAAATATTAAGAGGCTAACAAATTTTCCTGAATTCAAATTCTTTTTTTTCTTTTTGCTTAATGAATAAGTTTATTGTTTTAAATCAAGAAATATTCATATAAAATTGGTTGGTTTAGCTTTCAGCAGCTTGCTCCTGAGCTCTAAGGAAGCTTGCCTTCTTTTGAGCTACCCGATCTTTCTTCTGGGTAAGGGACATTTTGGGACAGTTTCATCTTTTCTTTTTAACTTCTCTCTTGAGCTTCTTCTCATAGACTGGGTTACCTCGTATAGTCGCATGAGCTTTCTTATACATCTCCTCCATCATGTCTGGAGTGATGATGTTCTTTATGTATCGAGAGAACTGTTTTTTGTAAGCATCTACATCTTCTTCCATTAGGTAACACATATAATCTTCAACATTCTGTCCCATGATATGCTTCCAATGTCCTTCAGCATTAAATTCCTTGCTTTCAGAATCATAACCAGGGAATCATTTGGTACTGTGAGGGATAGATAAGCCTCCATCCACAGCTCCCTTCAGGGCTCCAAAAACTTTATTGCCAGTGGTATTCCTGGCAAGGCCTGCATCCAAATAGCATGTAAAAGCACCAGGCTGACCATCAATGCTTTCCACATTGTATTCATCGCCAGTCACCTCCAGTTGGCCTTCATAGATCTTGTCCATGCCAAACCTATTGAGAAGCCTGGGGGCCAGCGGCAGGCCAGTATAGTATGCTGCAGCATAATTTGTCAGGCCAACCTTCACACCATATTTTGGTAGTTCATGTGCATAAGCTGCGCAGACTATCATATCCCTTTCTACACAGGCATAAGCAGTCTGACAAATGATGTCTCTGTTAGTCACATGAACTATCATTCTGTATTTGGATGTGTTGTACTTATTTTTATACTGTACCACCAAGTGTTTCTGAGCATAGTAGTCAGTTTTACCCTCTTGTTGTCTTCCAAATTTTACTTGGTATCTCTTAAAGTAGGCCTTATTCTTGATAAGCTTAACAGACCCCATCCTGCAGAATAGAGACCTGCATCCATGGCCCCACACAAACTTGCAGGCCCAGCAGCCGAATTCAAATTCTTAATGTCTTTGAATATTGAGTAACTTCGGATGAAAAGCAGACTTTTAGAACTTTGATGGAAAAGTTAACATATCTATGAGTATTTCTAATCAAACTTTAAACAGAACAGAAATCAGTTACATGAAACTGGGCTACTTTGTTATGGATTTTTGTTTGAAATATTGTTGATTCTTTCTGTGTTTTGTCTTTCAGAGGTCAAGAAAATCATTTTCTGTCTTTTGAGCTATTTGTAGCTTTTCAAACAATGTATGTACTTAGAGCAAAATTTGAAATGTATTTTTTTCTCTCTCCTTGATTTCTCCAGAATTTGAAAGTCATTTGTAAGTATTCTTAATTTCTGACAATACAGTTATTTGCATAAGGATCTGTGTTATTCTATAGAACATGATGAAGGCACTGGTTATGTTACCAAGGCTTTACAGGATTGGCATTTCTAGAGGTGTCTAGACTGTGTTAAGGAATTAAGGTTGACTTTAAAAGGCCAATAAAAAAGCCCTTTGGAAAACTGGCTAGATACCCATCAGTAACATTTCCTGATCTGTGGTAAGTAATGAAGATCTCTTGCTGGCTGGTCTGGTAATTGAAATGTGCTTGGGAACCTCAAGAGAAGAGGAACTTACCCAATGCATACAGGTATCTAATGGCCCAGATGAAAGTTGGGCTTGTGAAAGGCTTTCAAGAAAGTCCAGCCTGAGAGATTCCTTATAGAAGGTTCAAGCAAAGCCAATGTTGAAGGAAAGGAAAGCCTAGATAATTAATAATTATTCTTACTGTGCTTTATGCAAATAATCAGCCCCAGTAGACTGGAGGTACAGTTTATTTTAGCAACTAAGTTAGTTCTGCTATAATTTGACTTTAGTAAAGAGAGAAATTGGAGAGAGAAAAATGATTAAATCCAAGCCTTGTCTATACTATCAACTCATAAAATGAGACATAACTGTTTTACTAAACTGATTTGTTAAATGGGACTAAGAAACTGGCTAAAGAGTATAAATGATATACAGTAGTTATAATAACTTCGAAGTCTTAAGACTCAACAAAGGTCACCTGTTGTCTACACTGGGAAATTTGTGCAATATGAAATATTCTCTGCTGTTTCTATATAAATACGTCAGGAACAATTAAAACCTAAAATAAGAATTTCCCAGTAAGTGGTATAACTGTAATATTCTGCCAGCAGAAGCCAAGTGGCTCACTTGCCTAGACTTAAAAGATGCCTTTTTCAGTATAAGGCTGGCTCTGGAAAGCCAGAGACTGTTTACTTTCCAGTGGGAGAGACCATACATGGGAACTGTGATCCAGTACACATAAACCAGGTTGTCACAAAAGTTCAAAACCTCATCCACAAGTTTTAGAGAAGTGCTGACTTGTAATCTCCAGAAATTCCCGGCTGAGGAATTAGAGTGCATGCTGCTCCAGTATATTGATGACCTCCTTTGAGGGCACCCTACCCTAAAGAGCTGCACTCAAAGCACGAACTATCTTTTACGACATCTAGAGGTATGTGGCTATAAAGTGTCTAAGTGGCAGGCCCAGATTTGCCAGCAGCAAGTACATTATCTAGGATTTACTATCCAGCAGAGGAGAGAAATCTAGCCATGGGAGAGAGGCAGGTCTACACCTAGCACTCCCATGAGTCAAAAGCAAGTCCAGAAATTCTTAGGTGTGGTGAACTTCTGCTGCCATTTGGTTCCCAACTTGCCGTTTTGGCCAAACCCTTGTCTGAGACAACTAAAGGGAAGAAAAGAGAGCCTTTAAAATGGAGAGAAGAATCAGAATGTGTCTTCTCCCAGATGACTGCACCTGCATTGGGGGTACAAGACTTGGTGAAGCCCTTCACTCTGTATGTCTCAGAGAAAGGAAAGATGTCTGTGGGTGTGTTAACCCAGCTGATTGGGTCCTGGCCAAGACCTGTAGCTTACCTCTCTAAGCAGTTGAATGGAGTGGCAAAAAGATGGCCACCATGCTTACAGGCTTTAGCTGCTACTGCTCTTCTTGTGCAAGAAGCTGATAAGCTGACCCTAGGGCAGAATCGCAGTGGAAATACTCCACTTTGTGGTCACATTAATGGACACTAAGGATAATTTTTGGCTCTCTAATGCAAGAGAACCCTGAACTCAGCCATGCTCCTTCCAGTCAGTGGAAGAGAGACTGAGCATGACTTCTAGCAGACCTGACTTGCCTTAGCAGAAACTGTAGAGGCTACTAAGCCCCTATCCCAAGGAACATCAGCTCAGAACACTGAATTAATTACCTATACTCCAGCCTTAAAACTAGATAAAGGGAAAAGTATGAATATCTACATAGACTCCAAGGATGCTTTTCTGCCTTGCTGGTAATGGTCTGCACATACTTGGAATAAGTAAAAGCCTTCCCCATTGGGATAGAAAAAGATTCCTGAAGTAGTAAAAGTGTGGCCCAGAGAAATCATCCCAGGGTTTAGGTTGCTACTCCGGTTTAAATGTAATAAATGGGCTAGCCTTCATAACAGAAATAGTGCAAATAATAAGGTAAAGATTTAAATATTATCTGAAAATTATATGTAATTTACAGACCTCAAAGCTTAAACAGGATAAAGTGTATAAGCAGGACCATAAAAACAGGAATTGGAAAACTCTGCCAGAAAGCAAAGCTTAATTGGATATGGGCCTTGCCACTAGTATTCTTCAAAGAGGCCTCTGTCAATCTTCTGCAATTTTGCAGGGACTCCTAAAAGAACTGGGAGAGACTGAATTGAATAGACAAAAATCGTAGAAAGAATAGCAAGAAAAAATCTCCACTTGAGTAACTAATTGTGTTCTATTTAGTCTTTTATGTCTGTACATCCTTTCTCTCTGAAAGATCGAGAGGACCAAATCTAGGTCCAGAATCAGAACCTAGTGGAAAGAACTTTTACACCATCATCCTGACCACATCTACAGCAGCAAAAGTGAAAGAAATCTTCACCTGGAGTCCCTGCAGCTAGGAGACCTAGTGTGGATTAAACACCACCAGCCCAGAATGTTGAATGCTCATTGGAATGAACCATAGCCCATCATACTCACCACTCCCACTGCTGTAAAGGTAGCCAGTCATGTCCCCTGGATTCACCCCTCTCATATCAAAAACGCACAGCGGGATTTCAGAGAAAGATGGCAAGCCCAACCCACAGAGGACTTGTCCAGGAATAAGTACCAATATTAATGTGTTTAAATGTTACCATAAGAAAAATGGGTGTTCTAAAAGATGAAACTGAGATTTAGTTTGGCCATAAGAGAGGTGGGGGATTGAAGTGAAGGGACTCCCTGTTTAATTGGCCCCAGTGTACCCCCATAAGGAAGTACAGAAAGTTAAAAACTAGAAACAGGAAGCTGGCTGCCTCCCTGGCGCCATTGTAACTGGCTGACCCAGTATCCAGTTTAAAATTGTTCTGTTTTCCCTCTTGTGTAAACTGCTATGTAACTGCAAGTGCCATAAAGTGCTTCTGTTTCTGTACAAACCAATTATGAAAAGTAAGTTACTTCATGGTGAAGAGGGAAGGGTTAATATAGAGTAAATTATCTATACCATCACGGGCTATGTTCAGTTTGGCAAGAGAGCAAGTAACTTACCTCTTCATGGCCAGTACTGTTCCCTCTGTCCATGAAGAGGGGCAGTAGGTTGGGTGACTTAATGAAGACTCCTAAATTGGCATCAATTAATTGGCATCCCTGTTGGTCTTTTATTCTCACACTCCATAACAAGGGGAGTGAACCAGAGTGGAATTTGTAGGGAATGAGAGAAGTATAGTATGAGAGAAGACACAGAAATGAAAGATGGGATCATGAGGTTTGACTGAGCTGATGGCTGCAGCCAGCACCAAAGCACAAAATCGGCTTTATTTTAGAGTATCCGTACAGGGTTGTCCAGGGGGGAGTAGCATAGACAGTATGGGGAAGTAGCATAAACAAAAGACATATTTTTGGCTGTAAAGTACAATTGGAAAATGTAAATGACTTTAATAAAGACAGATCATTTTGTTAATGGTTTCTACTCAACTTCCTTAAGGTACGAGAAGTAAGAAGGAAAGATCATAAGGATCTCTGCATAGTTAACAAAATAAAGGAAGAACCATGTTACTTAGTGGTTTCTATTCAATTTTGTTAGCATTGTGACAAGGAGAAAGAAGGGAGAGATCTGAAGGATCTTTGTATACTGAACTAGACAAAGAGAGCTAAGTGACTTTGGCTGTTTTAGAAATGGAGAAGAAGCAGTTGGGGGTTCCTTCTCTGAATGTTCCCCAGGATGTGGGGGCCCTGCTGCCTCATGACCCTCTCTCCACATCTCCTCCCTTCTTATTAGTAAGCCTCAATTCACGAATGGAGGTTTTTAACTGGAGGAATCGTTTGACTCTGACTCCGCAGAGGACTGGAAAGATACAAAGTAAAAGTAATATTAAAATTCCTAATATAATTAATGTTATTGTAAGATGTTAAATTTTTTAATGGATTAAAAGATTGTATTTTATCAAAAATATCTTTAGCAACCTGAGTAGGACCATAAACATTCAGATGAGCTCTATGCATTGTGTGAATTTCTTGTTGAAGTTTTGCTATATCAAGGCTATCATCATTATGAGACAATATTCCTTGTAAATGAATTTTTACTTTGTCCCATTTCCATTGAGATTCATTGTAAGGTTTAGGAGTAACACAAATCCATTGGAACTGATCATGGCTATGTAAAGGCAATTGAGTTTTCAAAATCTGAAGTTCATCTCCTATTTGAGTTATTACTTGTTCCAAAGCATTAAGGTTAGTTTCCATTCTTTTATCTATTTCCTCTTGAAGAGATAAGTCTAAAGAGGCATTTTGAGCCAATGTAGCCCTGTATAGCTACAAGGCTACACAAGAGTGCTTACTGCTATTTGCTGAGTCCAGTTGGGAGCTGAGGAGCAGAATGCACAGTTGGTGGAGGAACCACCAACAAGGATGGTTGTGGGGACAATCGCAGCCTGCCACCCCCATCTCTGTCCTCTTAACTACTGTACTTTTAGGTGTGGTCAGAGTTTGTGAAAAAATATTTAATTTTAAAATCTTCCTTTTTTAGTTGAGGGTGTTTATGTGTATTTTATTTTGTTTTTAGTACTGCAAAACAGGAGTACTACATACAGCTGAATGTTACAAAGCTGCTCCACAGACACAATATTGTGTTTGGTAATTACACATTGACTAAGTTTGATAAAACTTTTCTGACAAGAAATGAGTAGTTCATGTCTTTTGTTGACACAAAATTAAAGGTTAAAGACCCACAGATAAATTACTAATAGGGGCCAAGTAATAGTTAATATTTTCCTGAATACAATCAGGATCATTATTGTCTTTTCAATTTTGATAGTGTATTGTCAGAAGCTGGTTCACATGTGTGTTGGTTTGGGGAGTAGGGAGATTCTGGTGTCTGTCAGGAGCCAGGCCCTAGTAGAAGGAGTGGTCCTGTTGTCAGGATATACACCATTGTACTTGCTGTCTGTACAGTGGGAGGACTGTACAGGATCTGGAGCTCAGGAACCAAAGCACAGCACTATAGAACAGTGGGCTGCACTGATGAGGCTGTGCATCTTGTCTCTTTAGTCTTTCAGTCAGCAAATGTTCATGAAGTGCTGATGTGTGTTTGGATCTCAGGAAGTGGTACACTGGGGCTGCAGAGTCAGGCTTACCTGGTTGAAGCCCTTCATCTTGTCGCACTTGTGGACTGCGTCACTCACACCTTACTAAGCTCATGTGTGGGAGTTTAGAGCTGTGTGAGGGCATGGACATCTTGGTGACAATCCTCACACCAGTTTAAAAACCACCCATGAGCCTCGCAACCATGGGCCTCACACCTGCAATTCCAGCACTTTGGGAGGCCAGGAGTTTGAGATCAGTTTGGACAACATAGTTAGACCACATAAAACACAAAAAATACCTGAAATGTATTGTAAAAAAGACATATGAGTTACTCCTGTGCAATTCCTGTGTTATAAGGACCCAAACTGGAAGACATTGATACTAAGTTCTGCTCATGAGGCAGACTTCCACAATTGAACATTTGGACTTGTGTTTATGATAGTCAGAGCTGGCATGGTGGTTTGACCAGTTTGAGGGGAAGGCCTTCCTGGCATTCTGTGGAAGGACAGACTAGCACAGCCTAACTGGGGTGTTGGGGCTGCCCAGGGAAAGTTTATTTTTATTTCTTTATTTGCTTTTTAGGCACTTGGTTTCTTTTAACATTCTGAACATTACAAACCACATCAATCTCTTTTTGACCCAAGTTTGTGATAGAAACCATCATGATACCAAATAGTGGCAGTTTTGTGTCAGCTTTTGTTTTTCTGGCTCCTTCCATCCTCTGGCTGTCACTTATCCTTTCCTAGTTGTTCCTTAATGGTCTACTCTAACCCATATAAAACAGGGACTGAAAGTACCAACCTCGTTGTTATGAGGGTGAAGAGAAAGCCAGGCTCTAGGGAGCATTCAAACTCCCAATGGGTCCACCTCATCCTTCAATGAAGCTCCTTCTCAGGTTGGGTGTGGTGGCTCACGCCTGTAATCCTAACACTTTGGGAGACTGAAGTGGGAAGATCACTTAAGGCCAGAAGTTGGAGACCATCCTGAGCAAGAGTGAGACCCTATCTTTACAAAAAATAGAATAATCAACCAGACATGGTGGCATGAGCCTATAGTCTCAGCTACTCAGGAGGCTGAAGCAAGAGAATCACTTGAGCCCAGGAGTTTTTGGTTGAAGTGAGGTAGGATGACCCTGAACTCTAGCCAACAAGACAAAGCTAGACCCCACCACAACATAAAGCGCATTCTCATCTGTCGTGGTCTGTGGACTAGATAACCTGTAAACCAAGCTCATGGATGCATAGGCTAGGTGAAAGCCTAGAGGATATGGTACATGGGTTTTGTGACCACCACTACCAACTTCCAGCCTAGAGGACTGATGAGTGAGCAGTCCCAAGACCACCAAGTTCACGGTTTCTTGTGGGTGTATCCCTCTCTCATGACTGGTCCTTGGGGAGAGCCCTCTCAAGTCCCCTGCCACACTTGGAACAGCTGAGGGATGTAGCAGAGGCCATTGCCTGAGTGAACAGTCTCAGGGGGTCAGTAGGGGCACACTGACAAACCATTCTCAGACTTGGTACCATTTGCTTTTGGGGAGGTGAGACAGGCCCTGGAAAGGATAGCAGCTGGAAAGTGCAGGGCAGGGCTGTCTCGGTAGTGGTAGTGGTCAGGCTTGAAGGGGCCATCACAAGGCATATCCAGGTACTTGGTCAGCTTCATATTCAGCTTACCCACATGAGCTTCAACCACTGCCTCATCCAGCTTTTTAGGTAGGAAGTGAACTCTAATGGGGTACTTGTCTGGGTGAGTCCAAAGTTCAATTTGTGCCAGTGCCTAGTCTGTGAAGGAGTTACTCAACACGAAGCTGGGGTGGCCCATGGCACACCCTAGATTGACTGGTCAGCCCTCACCCAGGAGGACCATGTGCTTATTCTTCAGCAAATAGGTGCCCACCTGAGTCTTAATGTTCATCTTCTCCACAGCATTCTCAATAAGGCATTTGACATCTGTCTCCACATCAGTGTGTCCAGTGTTACACATGACAGCATCATCCTTCATCTGCTCTAAGTGCCAATGGAGAATGATGTCCATGTAGCCTGTGGTGGTGACAAAGATGTTGCCCTCTTGATACCCTCATCCATGGTGGTTACCTCATAGCTCTCCATGGCAGCCTGTCATGTGTTGATGGTATCATCTTGGTGATTATGACACAGGCCCCAGAAGCCTTCAGAGCCTTGGCACAGCCCTTGCCTACATCACCATAGCCTGCTACTACCACCACTTTGCCCACAATTATATCTGTGGCCCATTTGATGCCATCAATGAGGGACTTCCAACAACCATAGAGGTTGTCAAACTTGTCTTGATGACAGAGTCATTGACATTGATGGCGGGTACTTTCAGGATCCCACTGGTCATCATCTTGTTTGGTTGTGGACCACAGTTGCGGTCTCCTCAGAGGTGCCATGAGTGCCTGACAGGAGCTGTGGGTACTTGGTGTGGATGAGGTTGGTAAGGCCACCACCATTGTCCAAAATCATTTTGAGAGGCCTGTCCTCGAAGTACAGTGTCTGCTCGATGCACCACAGGTACTCCTCATCTTTCTTACCCTTTTAGGTGTACATTGAAATGCCATCCTTGGCACTGGCAGCTGCTGCATGGGCCTGGGTAGAGAAGAGGTTGCAGCTAGACCACTGCCCCTCAGCACCCAGGGTGATGAGGGGCTCAATGAGGATGGTGATCTCTGCAGTCATGTGCAGGCAGCCGGCAATGCAGGCTCCCCTCACGGGCTTGGAGGCTGAGTATGTCTCCCGCATGCACTTTAGGCCTGACATCTTGTTCTCTGCAATGCCCAGGGCCTTGGGCCCCCAGTCCACCATGCCAACGTCAGGGACTTTGTAGGGCAATTTGTCAGAAGTGCTGGCAATGCTTCTGCACCCAGTTATGGACACAAGTGAAGGGGGTGGCCTCACACTGGTAACTCGAATTTTCAGGCCCTAGGGAAAGTTGAATGTTCTTTTGATGCCTATACATTTACTTATAAGAATTTACCTTAACATAATCGAGCACTTTTCTATGAGCAAATGTTTATCCCATGTTGTTAATAAGTGCACAAATTGAAATCTGTTACCTGTCCATCACTCAGATTAGTTAATGGATATATGACATTCCTACAGCTATATCAAATATGATATAGTTGTTAACAAGAATGAAATAGATTTCTATCTACTGATGCAGAAGTGTCTCTCAGCTATAATAAGTAGGAAAAGGCACAAGTTATAAAACTATGTAATGGGACTCCATTTTTGGTTAAATTTGTGAGTGTACCATGAGCTCTAACATCTCTGAGGTTGGATTCAGGGGACATACTTCATTCTATTAATAGATGTACTGTTTGAATATTTCTCAAGAAGCATGTGTTATTTTGCAATTATAAAAACAGTAAAGTTCTTAAAAAATGAATGAAGGGCCCAAAGGGAGAAGGGTGGTACACATTTAATGTATTGTAATAACAGTTATTTAAGTCTATTATTATTTAGATTCTAAATCTGAAATAATTGTCATCTAATCTGAGAACTAGTTTGTAACATACCATATATTTAATTTTGTTTTTGGATTTACCATCTAATCTGTATAACTGGTATTAAGAGGTGAGGTATTTAAAATTTGTGTAGATTTACTTAGTTTTCCCTCTCATCACAGCCCATTGATCCGAGTGCATGCACTGTTGCACTGCACATCTTCCAGCTGATTGAAGATGGCCCTAACAGTGAGAATGTGGAGGAAGAAAACGAGAACATAATTGCGGCAAATCATGGGGTTCTGCCTGCAGGTACTGGGAGTAGTGGTGCAACATGGGGCAACTGAGGGAGACTGGGGTCAGGGCATCACGTGTTCCTTGGGTTTGCCAGGTCAGCTCACTGAGCAGATTCTGAGTTTGTCCATTTCTTTTGTAGGATTTTAGGATGTTTTATCCCTTATGAAAAGGAAGGTTTATCCAATAAGACTGTTGTTCCTTCTGATGGGTGCTAAAATGGAGGCTAACTGAGCTTGTCTTTCCTGCCCAGTCTGTTCTGCTACCTGTCCTTGACTCCTGCCTTCTCCATGTCGCTCCTCGGGCTGGGCTGTCAGGTTCCAGTGGGCAGAATCTGGGGTGAATTCTTTCATTGTTTGGGGAGAAAGAAGTACCTAGTGCTTGTGTGGAGGTATGCATAGTAACAAGATACACAATTTAATTATCCGTGAAAAGTCATATGTGGGTAGAATTTTTTTGCATCTTCAATTTGTGTAAAAGTTAAAATTTGGGGAAAAAAATGAAAGACTCACACTTCCCTGGAGTCAGGGTCTTAGTCCACCATGTGTGGGACAGTGGGACGTGCTAGTGGCTTAGGCAGACAGACTGGAGTATAACACTTGCCTTCCTAAAATTAGGTCTTTGTTTTATTCTCTCATAGCTGAATTCCATGGGCTTGGGGACATCCTCATGTTTTATGTGCACGTCAAGTTATACATATGTCACTACTTTATCTGTTACTTAAAGAAGCAGCACTGTTGTGTTTCTCTCCAGCACATCTGAGCATGGGCTTTGTGAACCCCTGCTCTGGGTATCTGCCACAAAGACTGCTCCAGAGTGGAGCTGGGCTCAGGGCCTCCTTGGGACAGTGAGGGGAAGGCAGCAGATAGTGAAGACACTTGTCATGAACTGTGGTCTTCACTTGAATTCTCAGAAAGTGGGCATGCCCGGCATCCTTCCCACTAAGAGAACAATATCACTTAGTCCCCCCCTCCCATACACATACTGGCTGCCCCTCAGCATTTCAGCTGCTGTGATTTTTGAGTAAATCGGCTATGTGTTTTCTCACTGCTGTGAGAACTTACTCATCACTTGATAAGTGCTTTAGTGATCGTATTTAACATTGGCATTTTAAATAATAATGATGTTTTGTTTCCCCTCTTATATCTGTGGTGCTTATAGCTAACATTGGCCCTGTTGCCCTCGTAGGGTGCCCTCTGACATGAGAGCCTTTGGACACCAGTGAGCATCAGGAGGGGGGCCCTCTGGAGAAGGTCTTGCCTCTTGCCCGCTTCTTATTTAAGACCGAGCTTCAACAGTACACATAGTGGAGCCTCTGCCTTGTTATTTTTTTTTTTTTTTAAATGTGTTTCTTTCTTTTCTCCTATCAGCTCCTTGATTATGTGATGATAACCTTACTGTTTGCAGACAGGAATGTCAACAGTAACCTTGATATAGTGATTCCACCACTCAGGGCTGGACAGGGAGCCCCCGTTCTCTAGGCCCACGTGAGCTCAGAGGTCAGACCCCCATTTCCAGACACAAGCAGACTGCCTTTTTCGAGACACGGACACAAGCAGACTGCCTTTTTCGAGACACGCTCTCTGGGCTCTGATAAGATCATCAGTAAAGCAGCCTGAGAGGGATTTTTGGGTGGTTCCACCTTCAGTTGGGAGCACACACCTTAATCCCTTCTCAGAAACAAAAACTAAAGGACCCTATTATCCTTGTTCTAGTGGAGGAAGAACTACATTCATTCATTAATGCACTCATTAATTTTGTTTTTTGGGTTTTTTTTTTTTGAGACAGAGCCTCAGGCTATCTCCCTGGGTGAGTGTAATTGCATTACAGCTCACATCAACCTCCAACTCCTGGGCTCAAGCAATTCTCCTGCCTCTACCTCCCAAGTAGCTGGGACTACAGGCACCTGCCACAACGCCCGGCTATTTTTTTTTTTTTTTGGTTGCAGCCAGAATTGTTTGATGGGCCT
Organism: Galagoides demidoff; assembly: GCA_963574575.1. NCBI lineage: Eukaryota > Metazoa > Chordata > Mammalia > Primates > Galagidae > Galagoides > Galagoides demidoff. The sequence continues at coordinate 8,243 of CAUYQV010151179.1, read as the reverse complement.
AGGCTGGATTTGAACCCACCAGCTCAGGTGTATATGGCTGGCAGCTTTGCCGCTTGAGCCACAGGCACCGAGCTGCACTCATTAACTTTGAAAAGATGCTTTTCCAAGAAGAATATGTTCCAGCTCCATCCATGTAAACATGAAGGAGGTAAAGTCTCCATCCTTCTTTAAGGCTGCATAGTATTCCATGGTGTACGTATACCACAGTTTATTGACCCATTCATGGATCAATGGGCACTGCATTCCAAGAATGGAAAATAAAGTATCCAATGTACTCAGCCCTGCTATGAAACTAATTTATAACTTTCATAGGAAAGCTATTACCCAATTATAGCCCAAGAATATAGAGAAAGGGGAGAAGGATGGGAGGGGAGGGAGGGTGATTGGTGGAATCATGCCTATGGTTCATCTTATAAGGGTACATGCAAATCTTTCTAAATGTAGAATATAAAAGTATTAGCACAATAACTAAGAAAATGACATGAAGGCTATGTTAACCAGTTTGATGAAAATATTTCAAATTGTATATAAAAATACCACAGTGTACCCCATGAAAGTATTAATGTACACAGCTATGATTCCATAAAAAAAAAAAAGAAAAGAAAAGATGCTTTTCCACCTACCAAGTCCTGGCCAAGTGTAATTCTCTAGACCTAATACCCCTAGATAAAGAGCCCACATCAAGACTCTCTAGTTAGTTCTTCCCACCCTTCTAGAAGCTCTAGTGCTTTTTACTTCTTCTGTATTCCTTCCTGTCTAATAAAAATTCTATCTTACCACTGATCTGTGGTCTGTGTGTTCATTCTTCGAATCCCTGAGACCAAGGAGTGAAATTCTGGTATCAACCTCATCAACTGGAACTGGTGTTGCAACATGGTAATGCAAGGCTCTCACTGTGCAGAGCAGGTGGCTGCACTCACCAAGTTTGCTCCACAAACTGTTGCCCTTTGGTCTTCTGTAAGGAGTCACAGCTCTTTGTTTTCTTAAGGAGCCAGCATTGCACTAGAATATTCTCTGTGCAGCTCATCCTGCTCACAATACTTTGAACATGTATTATTTGACTCTCATTAAATAGACCCATTTATCTGTGAGGTATGTCCTGACATGTTCCACAGATACCTGGGACCATAGGTAGTAGTCTAAATCCTAGATAATGTTGTTTGTTTCTGTACATATGTTCTTGTGATAAAGTTTACCTTATAAAGAGATTAATAACTAACTAAACAATTCACAAGCATTAGACAACTATTACTATGAATAATTGAATATTATAACTAAATAATTCACAAGCATTAAATAACTATTACTATGACATATTCTAAATATTCTGTATTATTATTAGTTAAAATAGTTATAATAATCAGTTAATGTTAACTAATAATAATACAGAATATTTAGAAAAATATGTCATAGTAATAGTTATTTAATGCTTGTGAATTATTTCTGGAATTTTGCGTTTAATATTTTCAGACCATAGTTGGCCACAGGTAACCAAAACCTTGGAAAGTAAACTGCTTATGGGGGAAGTACTGTCTTACTAAAAGTTCAGGAACCTCTGCCTCATCTTCACAATTGACCATAACTCTTTAGAATAGAAACTGTCTTGTATTTCTTTGTAGTGTGCTCAGAGCCTCATTTTTTTGAGTAGTAAACTGAAAAAGCCACATTTTAAAGAAAATTTACCTGCTTCTTCTCAGAGGTAAATGATGGGTTTTGTTTGTTTGTTTTTAACATCTCTGAGCAGAAATGGGGCAGAAGAGCTTGTTAGAGCAAGGGGAAGTAAGCAGCACTTCTCTCTGTGCCAGTTCAGGCTGTGTGACTGGGAAGCAGGGTGCGCCTACTGTTAAGGCGAAAGAGAAGCAAGCCTAACTCCATTTTGATATAATTCTATTTGCAGAGAATCAGTAGGAAGGCAAAATAGACCTGATTCTATTTGTTTTGCTACATTTTCTTACTTAAAAAAAAAAAAAAAAAACAGGTTCCACTTGCCTCCCCACCCATTGCATAGTATTTTAAGTGTACCTGGTTAGAACTGTTAAAATTAATATTGTTTAGAAAGACACTACCCTTGTGTCAAACAAAATTCATAATTATGTTAAAGTGATCTTCATATAATCTGTATATAATATGGAAATGTTAACAGAACAAGCTTAACTCCATTTTACTATTTACTCCATTTTACTTTCAAAACTAGTTCCTCTTGTTTTCCCTCCCGGTGTAACTGTAAATGCCCTTAGCTAAAATTGTTAGTAATGTAAGTTACTGACTATGTAGCCCCTATGATTATAGGCTTTTATGATTATGTTGTTTATGACCCTCACCTGGGAGTCCCCCCCCCCATTACCTAAGGACATTGTAGATTGTATTTGTTTCGTAAAAATTACTAAGTGCTCTCATGATCATAACATTGTGTAAATTAAACTGCCATACCCTTGTGATCTCCCCTATTTGTTTTCACCCCTTGTGATTTCCCCCAGATGCTGTTTTTTGCTTCTATGACTGTTTATCTGCCCCTTGGAAATATTTTGCCTTATAAAAACCACAGCCTTAGACAACTTGAGGCTACACTCAGAAACCCCATGTTGGGACACTGGGGCAGTCACTGGCTGGCTCTTCAATAAAAGGACTCCTCTTTAGTTCAACTTGTCTGGTGGTGTGGTCTTTGGGAGACCTCCTGGGCATAATACTGCTTCCTGGTAGCTACCCCAGCACATTGTCCAGAATAGGCAATCAACAGTTGTTTTACGTACAGAAGTAAATTATTTGGAACCGGTTGTGTATTTCCTCTTTACTGAAAATGTTTGCAGAGATCTAGGGTTGAACACACCTGCATTTTCTGTGAGACACATTTGTTCTTCCCTGGGTGTCGCCTGGGGGCTTTTGGGAGGCCCTGATCTGGGCACTCAGGGTAGGGAGCCACATGAAAGGAGCTCTCAGGAGGCACCTACAATGGACAAGAGTGCTGCTCAGGCAGGGGAGAGGCCTTGGGGCCAGGAGGGTCAGTCTTGTGCTTCTGCTTGTCAGGAAAGGCCTCTTTGACTTTTGTGAGGTGACTTGGCAAATGGCTTTCACAGAGGAAGTGTGGGAGAAGGAGAGTTGTCTGTGAAGACCCAGACTGAGCAAGGCTTTCACTCACAGTAGCAATGGGCACAAGCTAAGACCAGACACACAAGTCAAGATCAAATTAGTAAAAAGGAGGGACAGACTTTTAAGTGTACTGGTAATATTGTATTGCACTGAAGCTGCTGGCAGACTTCTTTGTAAGTTAACAGGTATTTATAGTAATAACACTAATAGGGTTTAACTTTGCTTTTTATTTTTTATGTAGATACTGCAACTGTTATTTTAAGAAATTGGTGACAGCACTGACTTAAAAACATACTGGTTTGGATCTCTTTACAGATCCTAAAGGATGGAAAAGTATCCCTGTGTAGAGCTTTAGCCCAGAAACTGACCATTAGGCTTTCCAGCTGATAGCTCTGGTGATTTGAGAGAGAGACTGGAATGGGATTAATGCCATAACAAGCCTTTTTTTTTTTTTTTTTTTTTGTAATCCCATTTTACACAAATGGTAGTTTTCTTTCCTTCAGTGTAAGTCAGGTAATCACTCCAACTCAGTGTACTCTTGCATTAGGATCTTAGTCTCCTAAGACTTCTTGAGACTTGCTTTCCTACTAGTTTGTGGTCTGTCATGATGAATTACACCTGCTTGCTGGAGGTGGGTTTTGCAGACGTCAGGCCAGGGTCCTTGGTAACCTTGCTAACCTTCTGTCCCCTGTGTCATCAGTTACTGAGAGGAATATCAGGATCTAATTGTGGCTTTGTCTGTTTATCCTTGTGTTCTGTGTGTTGGGGATTTATGGTTTTCAGCACATTTTGAAATTCTTGGTTGCCATTTCATCAGCTAATTTCCTTGTTCTTTTCTCTGTCTGGGAACCCGTTGATCTGCGTGTTGGACTGCCTGGCTCTGTTCCGCAGAGTACTGATGCATTTTTTTTTTTTTTTGCTTTTCGAAACATCCATACAATTTTTGAACAATTTCTGCCACTGCATCTTCAAGTTCACTGATTGGTGCTGGGTCTATCCTAGGCCTCTTCTGTGCTGCTGAGTGCTTTCCTGGTTCTGCAGTGGCTCTGTGAAGGGAAGTCAGGGCCCCCACACTTGCAGGAGGACCAATTGCCAGATGTGGTGGGAGGCCCATGCCAGAGCCCAGCTGGCTGTGAGATAGTTCTGTGAAGTCCAGCCTGGGGTCTCCTCTCAGGCCATGCCTAAGGGCTCAGAACTGAGCCCATAGGACCAGGCAGGTCCCCTCACAGATGGCTTTTGTCCCCCTGCTGACCTGAGGGAATTCTCACCTGCCTGTCTTTGCCAGTGTGGATGTCAGAGAGAAACTGCCTCCTGGCTCCTGTGGAAGTAGAAGGGGCCAACCCAGAACCCTGGATTGCTGGAAGTTGGTTTGGGAAGATCAACTCTGTCCAAGGGCCCAGGCAGCTAATGGGGGTGCTCATGTCTGGAACTGAGTAGTGTGCAATCCAGGGGACAGTGAACAGAAGTGTGTGGGGGCAGGGCTGGCTGTGCAGGTGCTGCCCCAGGCCCATCACAGTGTCCTAGGAGCTACACATCCACATGCTTGTGTTCCCAGCCTTGCAAAGTGGCCCATCCTTGAGGTACTTCTTGTTATCTCCCCCAATAGCTCAGGCTTTCTGACATGTTGAGCCTAAAGTGCAGACTTAACCAGCTTCTCCACCGGACTTCCCAGCAATTTACCAGCACCACTGGTATCTGACTCCCAAACAGAACCCCTGCCTGTGGCGCTTCACTGGCTATATGTGCCCTTGCCCTCAGCCATCATCCTGAGGCTGCTCCACCTGTTCTCCCAGCTACATCACTCGTTTTAAACTTTCCTTCCTTCTTGGGCAATGCTCCTTGTTGCAGTTAACTGGTTTTTCATATGGCCCAACCCCAACTGGGCCTCTGAAGCCTCTGGGAGAATTAGAGTGAGATGACATTTCTCCCACAGAGACAATGAAGTCACCTGCCACCTGCTTGTAGGTGCTCATTGTGGAGCGCTGGCAAGACCCAGCTTGGCCTTTGCTGTCCAGCACGGGGCAGAAGCACCCCACGTGTTTATCAATAAACAAGCATTATACAGGGGCAGGGCCTGTGGTTCACTGGGTAGGGCGCCAGCCCCATATACCGAGGGGAGTGGGTTTGAACCTAGCCCTGGCCAAATTGCAACAAAAAATAGCCAAGCACTGTGGTGGGCATCTGTAGTCCCAACTACTTGGGCAGCTGAGGCAAAAGAATCGCCTAACCCCAGGAATTGGAGATTGCTTTAGCTGTGATGCCATGGCACTCTACCAAGGGTGGAAAAAGTGAAACTCTGTCTCAAAAAAAGAAACAAACAAAAAAAGAAGCAATATAGATAAAAATAGGTTCTGTGCCTATTTCAGCCACGTGCTTCCATGGAGGAGCCAAGCTTCCCCTTTTTCTTTCCCTAAAAACCAAGAAACATGAGAACAGATAGTTTGCAGCCCAGTCATGGCTTAAAAGCATGAATGTACACCTGTTATATTCCAGTTAAAATAGTCATTCTTGTGCCTGGGTTTGCACTAGTACCATCCAGACCAGACTGTTACCATGTCCTGGTGTCTTCTGGAGGCCATGCTCAGCCTAGCTAAGTTATACATGAAACATCTAAGCCAATAAAACAGCGGAAAAGAAATAGACACAAAGCTCCAGTGGTCTGAGCTCTGAGTTAGGGGACTGTCCACCAGTAGACTGGACACTCACTCAAATGCCAGCAACTGGGGAGCCCTACTACCTCCCTAACCTCAGCCAGTGGTTTTCTGTAATACATAGTTGTCATTCTAAACAGCTATATTTGGGGGTAGTTTTACTGCAACTAATGATATTTAACTAATATACCAACTTTGTCAGGAAATCTGTTCTTTGATGTCCAAACACCTTAACATTTCATGTGTGCACTACTGACATGTATCTCTGAGGAGGAGTAACCCCGATACCTGCCTGAGCCCAGGAAGAGCCTGGGAGGCCTGCCCTCACTTTGACACCACCAGCCATGAAGTCCTGCTGAGTTTGAGGCCCTGACATCCTCCCCTTTCACTTTATCTGTCCCTAGGAACTGAGCACCCATGTCAGGAGTAGTGGCAGCTGACTGGGTCTCATGTTGTGGGGATACCCAACACTAAGATCTGAGGGGAGCAGATTTCTTGATAAAGAGGAGAGGAATCCTGGATGGGATGAAACTCCAGGAAGACCTCATAGTTGGTAAACCCCAAAGCATGTAAACGTCTTGGTAACTTGAGAAAGTAGTGTTTTTTCAAACTCCTGATTATACTGGGGTAGAAGGTTCTGAAGGTAACCCCAAATGGCTCTTACTCTTCGGGGTTGATGCTACAGAAACCCCCCAGAAGCATCATTTCCAGACCACATAGCAGGCAACTTCCTGCCTGAGGGTCCCCTTCTATCCCACTCAGTATCTTCTGCACATTGGCACTGACCTCCATTTGGGGGCCAGCCATCCTCACCGAGCTAACTTAAAATAGTCAAGCCTCAGGCAAAACAACAGGGATGCCAGGATTATATTAGAAAAGTGTGTTCTAAAATAGGCTCATGGATTGTGTGGTGCTGGCGGTTTGTAGGGACCTGTGGCTGTTATCAACAAGGGGACTTTAGCCCACCATAATCACAAGCAGGGACACCCTGGGAGGCCAGTGACTGAGAAGAGACAGGAGCCCAACCTGCTTGGTTCCCTCCACCCTATTGGGAGATGGACAATCGCTGGTCTGTCTGCTTGCCCCATGACATCCTCTGAGACTCCTGACAGAGACCATGCCTTCAGGAGGCCTTTGTTACTTCCTGTGGTGTGAGAAGCATGGTCTCCCCTGCCCAGAGTGACAGGCACTTACGAGGCATACACTCTGCCCTCAGTGCTTCTTACTGGACCCTGTCCTTGGAGATTATTTTTCATTGTTAGAATTTCCATTTGGTGCTTGGTCTCACACACAGTTGTAGAGGAAAAGAAAGGTCTCAGGACCTTCCCAGGTTCCTCGCACAAAGGGCAGGTGGATCCCAGTCCACATGACCAGCTGTTACCCTGTGAATCCAGAGTCGTGGACAGGGACAGACCTCCCACATCCATAGGGGCTGCCCTCTCAGACCATGTATGGAATTCTTCATGGGCCCCAGAAATGAGGTCCTGCAATTTGTAGTTATGAGCCTGTAGGCCAAGTCTAGCTCCTCAAACTGCAGTCTGTTCAACTGCACACTGATAATGAGTATTACAAGCTGTTCTTCCCAGATACAAAACAGAGATGAGACAAAACCAATCACTCCTCCACCCACCCAAACACTTATGCATAACTGATTTTCCCTTTACTCCCATTTTCTCTCTAAACACTGACTTACAGCCAAGGCATCTGTATTGCCTCAGCTCGCAGGTTTGGGACCAGACTGAGCCAGAACAAGACCTCATCTCTAAAAATAGCCAGGTGTGTGGTGGGCACCTGCAGTCCTATCTATTTGGGAGGCTAAGGCTAGAGAATCTCTTGAACCAAGAGTTTCAGGTTGCTATGAGCTGTGATGCAATGGCACTCTACTGAGGGGAAAACAGTGAAACTCTATCTTAAAAAAAAAAAAAAGAAAGAAAAAGCCCTAAAACACTGACTTAGGTAAAATTCTGATTTTCTGGGCACTAAGAATATAACCATTTGCCTCACTGCCCACCTGCTCCCTCCTACATACCTGCCCCCTTTAGGGAAATGTGTATACACTAAGACAGCCAGGCATGTTGTGGCTTGTTTTTCCTAGATACTCCCTAAAATTGGCTTAAGAAACCTCAATTGGCTCGGTGCCTATGGCTCAAGCGGCTAAGGCACCAGCCACATACACCTAAGTTGGCAGGTTCGAATCCAGCCTGAAAAATAGCCGGGCATTGTGGCAGGCACCTGTGGTCCCTGCTACTTGGCAGGTGGAGGCAGGAGACTAGCTTGAGCCCAGAAGTTGGAGGTTGCTGTGAGCTGTGATGCTATGGCATTCTACCCAGGGGGACAGCTTGAGGCTATGTTGTCGCCTTTCCCGGTCCGGCAGAAAGGGCGGCACCGTGCGTGTTCGGTATGTGAAGGGAGAAGAGAGCTATAGTAGCTTTAGAAGGAGAATGAAAGAACACGCACACAGTTCAGACTTGGAGGTCGCGCCTAGAAGGTAAAGAAAGACAAGAG
>CAUYQV010151172.1:0-13657 GCA_963574575.1 Galagoides demidoff | reverse complement strand
AGTTATTGTTTATTGAGTTCCTATTAAATGCCAGACAAATTGGAGTCTCAGCGAGATTGAGTAACTTATACAAGGCCACAGACTGGTGCATGGCAGAGCCACGGTTTGAATTTGGGTCCCTCTGTCTGCACAGCAAGCACTAGACAGGCAGAATCATTAATTTGTCTATTTCTATTCAAAATGTTAGAAGTCCCCAAGGGCTGGGGACTTTTCATAAATACCCCAGGCCTTGAGGTCTGTAATGTCATTGACTTAAAAGAGCACATGAATCAGATAGATAATGTGTAGCCTTGCCCTTAGAACATCCACATCCCTGAAGCAAGTCCACACCAGCTCCCACCTCTTGGGTAACACTTGGAGGACAAAGAGAGCATCATGTCCCAGGAGATGGTGTGATTCTGATTTTTTCTTTTTTTTTGTATTCGTCATTGCAGCACTGGGGGCGAGGTGATATTTCCTTAATGGTTGGGTTTCAGTCCCCCTCAATGTAAGTTTTTTAGAGACTAAAACGGACTCTGAAAAGAAGCAAATCATTTGTCTGGGTTTTTCAGCACTTCGTGGCCTAGTCTAAAACAATAGGCAAGATAGTGGGAGGGTGATAGGGTAAGAAATGCCCTTCTCTTCCCATTGTCATCAAGACCCTGGAGGACAGTCACCTAGTCTGACAACACTGTCCTTTGCAGCAATACTGGGTCTGTGATTCTGCAGGAAGACTTGTGGGAGTCATTGAATGCACGTGTGAAAGAATGGGGGGGGGATCCTGAGAAGGTATGACTGGGGCCAAACAGGAGGAAATGAACTGTCACACGAGAGAGATGGAGGCTAAGAACTAAACCTAGTGAGTGCGAGTTACAGGGAGGTGAGGGTTTTCCAAGAACTATCTAGAAGAAACGAATGAGGCCGTTCCCGGAAGCAGCTCACTGCTAAGGGTGTTTTGGGCTCAAACTATTCACAGGTGAAAGTCACGGGCTGTAATTTCTGACTGCAGGCTGTGCAAAGCACACTGCAGACGGGATTCAGCTCCCCGAGAGAGTGCTGAGGCCTCTCACCCTCCCCCAAGGGTGCAGCAGGCCCCCCTCAAAGGCTATTCATTTCCTGTCTGACACTTTGGCAGCAGCTCTGGGCCCCTAGCAGGGACAGCCACTCACACTTCCATCCTGGCCCTGCCATTTACTTCCTGCATCTTATTAATTCCAGTGTTTCAGTTTCTCCATCTGTGAAATGGAGGAAAGAACACTGTCCCCTTACCAAGTGAGTGTAAAATCAAATAATCCTACCCACGTAAAGTGGGTTCATCCTCCTCCTGTCTGTGTGGGGCTTGACATTGGAGCTCCCGACAGTTCAGGGGAGACCACTGCCAAGGGGTTCTGCCCTCGGGCACTCTCGCTAAAGTCTTGGGAACTAGGAGAACCCTGAGACCCTGGGACGAAGTTTAGAACCATTGGGCACAGCCAAAGAATTGTTTCAGACTGGTTTTTTCATCCTTGTGAGAGAATTTAAATGTTTCTCAAGGCACATATCTCAAAATGTCCTAACCTCTGCTCTATTTCCGAGAACATAGTAGGCTCACAACACTGGAGAATATTAAAGGGAAGAAGCGCGAGCAGGGGGCCAGGTCAGATTAGGTCTGTACCTCCCCGCCGGCTACGTCCCGCCTCGGTGAGCGAAGGATCGGGAGCCACCGTTCTGGGCTAAGCCTGCGGTGCCTTTTCTCACATGAATGTGAAATACAGACGTGTGAGTGTTTAACCTCAACACTGCTCAGAAATCTCATTCACGATTTTTTAAACTCTAACCCCGAAAATAAATATTGTCTTTCTGCCTTTGCCTAATAAGGATCTGAAGTTGACACAAAGTCTTGGCTTACTTCGGTTGTTTCCCTGTGGGGTGTATGATATCCAAATTTAATTAAAGGCCATGCTGTGGGCTATAAACTCCTTTAGTGAGAGAAAATGATAGGAAGGGCCAGATATATATTTTTTTAATTAGGCTGGTGTTGATTGAGTTAAAGCATGTGCTCTAGCTGCGTTCCCTGGAAGGAGCTATGCATTATTCCCGGCCACCTGGCTATGAAACAAACACCAAGAATTTGGCTCTGACATGAAGAAACCCTCGGTATCAGGGAAATGGAGCCACGTTCCACATGGACTCATGGCAACTCCAGGCTCTGCCAACTCCCCTTGTATTTTGGTTATTTCCAAGAGAGGAAGAAATAAAAATATCTTAGCCCTAATGGAAAATGCTGGGTTTTGTTTTGTGTGTGTGTGCTTTCCCCCAGCAGGATCCACCACTCACTCAATTAGACCAAGTGTAAGAAGGCTTAGAATGGGAAAGAGATGGCTACTTTGTAAAAGCCAAAACTATTCACAGGTGAAAGTCATAGGCCACAATTTCTGACTGAGCCAGAAAAGAATTCCGGGTCATTAGACAAAGCCTACAATCACCAAGGAGGGAGGCAGTGGGGTGCAGGACGGCGGGCGCTGACCTGCCTTTGTCCTGGGCATTCACAAGCTGAGTTGCCTCTGGGAACTTAATTAAGTTTCTGGACTTCTCTTTTGACAAATGCAGATGACAAACAATAACCAGCATGGCCCAGTGCTATTGAATTCGTAGGATGGCAGAGTATTATAAAATCAGAATTCTGCGTAAGCATTGATAATTACGTAGGAGAGAATAGCATGCTGATTGGGGCAAAGGGGCCAGGTGGTTAACTTTTCATGGTTCAAGAGTTAGTAAAGAGCATATGATTTACAGGCCAGTGACAAGGACATTTTTGTGATTATCTGTAAATGCTCAACTCCACTGAAGACCAGCTTTAGACATTCAGCTCAGCCGGGTGTGAGTGGACAGCTGATCTAAGGTCTCCCTCTTTGGGTGTGTCCTTTCTGTTTCCTAAAAGGCCTTGGATAAATGCTTTCTGGGAAGTACTGGTGAAAGACATTTGGAATTTAAAAGAGACATCAGTGGGCAGGTTCGGGACTTATCTCAGGCTGCATTATGGATCAATGCTGGGCACAGTAGCAGGAACATGGATACAAAGGAGCCATTTCTAAGAAGCCTCTGCTTCAAAGGAGGTCACCCACAGCAGAGGGGCTGATGCCATGCTGAATGAATAATGAAAAATACAATAAAGATCAAATCTGACAGGGATTTGAATTCTATGCAAGGAAAAGATTTTTGAGGAAAATGAAATGCTAGGGAGGGCCTGAGAGAGACTGAAGAATTTATAACCAGAACTGCTCACAACTTGTGTCACTTAATCCTAGAAAATTCTGAGGCTTTGGGAGAAGGCAATTAGTTGAAAGGGCAACATTAGGAGATGTTTCCTAAAATTTGAGGTCACCTGTGTCCTGAGATGGCACAGTGGTTCCAGCTCCCTCCTCTCCCTTGCCCCAACTCCAGCATAGGAAAAGTCAACTTTAATGAGCCAGCTGCAGAGATTGGGAGAAAGCTGCCCATGACCACTCAGGAGAAGCCAGGTGCAATCCGAGCCTTCACAGGCGTACAGTCCCCCTGCACCATGCACCTGCGGACCTGCCAGTGCCGGGTCTGGGGGTGTCTGTTCAGCCTGTGCTCCCCTTGTTTGACAGTGAGCCTCCGGGGAATGATGCCCTTCCCACCCTCAGCCATGTCCACTGTACCTCAAGGCTGTTGCCCAGCACCCTAGTGTGTGTGAGAAAAAAAAAATAAAGAGAGGGGTTGAAGGAAGAGAACAAGAGAGAGAGGGGGAGAGAGAGAAAGTGAGAGATAGAAGGAGAGATGGTGAGGAACAGAGTGGGAGCTACAATCGGACAGACACAGACTGAGAGGACAGTGGGAGAGAGAACCGCAGAGAGAGCAAGAGATGGGGACGGTGAAACCCACAGACAGAAGCAGAGCCACAGAGCTAGGGGGAGGTCGAGGGGGCCACGGGCGACATCTAGGTGCCTTCTCTGCTCCTGGCACGATGGTTGGCAGTATCTCCGGCGCCATGTGCATGTCCGGCCATGGTAACAAATCTAGAAGCTCCGGCCACTACTGTCCCACCTGCTATTACACAAGCCAGGGGCAGCACTGCTCCTGCTGAGAGTGGGCTCCCCGGCCTTTCTAGTTTCAGCACCCCTTCCCTCTTCCTTATACCCTCAAATTATCTGTGAAGGACAGACACGTGGCTGCGCTGAGAATTGTTCTTCCCATCACATTCTGGCCCATTTTCTTTTCATGAAGCTTGGAAGCTTCTATCCTCTCTGCTGAGGACAGCCCTTTTTGAGGAGGGTCCCGGGTCCCACAAGCAACAGACCAGGGCAGACTGTCCCGTTAGGGTGATAGCCCTACAGAGATGGACGAGCCAGGGCTGCGGCCTGGACCACGCCCCCAGCCAACTCCCCAGGTGGACCTGCCACTAGTTTTCCTTTAAATTTCATTATGTCTCACATTCCAGACTCACCTCATTTTCTCAGCCAATGGGTGTGATGCCCTGCCAGCTCTGCCGTCTCCTTCTTACGCACTCACGCTGTTTTCTGAAGAAGCAGGTATATTGAAAATAGAGGAATGCATTGGAGTGGATGGTGGGAGGTTGCAGAGGGCCCTTCCTTCTTCCAGCAAAAATTCTATTATTTCAGTTGTGAGTCAAGTTCCCTCAATCGCCACGCCTACTCTTGGATCATTCTCGCTTTTTTTCTCGTTCTTTTTTTCCCTTCTTTTATCCAGCTGTTTCTCCCAGACTGCCACTCCTGCATCGAAGCACTGTGGGCTTGCGTGCTGTTTTGAGGCACCGTAGAGCAGGACGTGTTGGTGTTAAAACAGCAGGTGTGGCAAAATCTGGTGAAATTGAATCCTACAGATTAATGGAAGGAACATGAAGGATTGGTGGGAGATGGCTGCCTCTGGGGAGGACTTGCCGTGCGGAATTTCTAGAGATTCCATGGTCTTTACCAAAATTGAGTGTCTTTCATCATCACCCAAAGAGACACGCTTTTTGCTCTCCGTGGAATCTGATAAATAAATCCACGGGCTCCGTTATTAATGCGGAAGACAGACAAAAACAAAAACAGGGGCGCTGTGCATTTTGGCAGGGTCTTCTTTTTCCTCCTGACAAAAAAAAACCTTTCACGTCTCTTTGCCTTTCCCCAAGAGGCATATATATTTTAGAAGCAGCTCTGGTGAGTAAATTACCCGCCTGGATAGGGGAGATACCTAACAGAGTTCTACTCTCTTGCCAAAGAGATTTCTTTTGTCTCCTGACCAAAAATAGCCCCCACCATTGCCAAATGAAAATTTCTTCCACATATCCTTCCTTTGCTAAAATCTTTTTTTTAAATATTGTCTTAAAATAATAAATGTGAACCATGAAACAAAAGAACTCTCTCTAATGGATGGAAAAAAAAAATACAAGTCCTTCCAAGTCTCCTCTTTTCCAAGTGGCCTGAAGGTGGCTTTGCTGCAAACAGCACCTTCGGGGCATAAGAAGCCCTAAGAATCATCCAAACACAGCTTGGAAAACCAATTCTCTTCCTTGCCTGCTCAGTATTTGTGGAAGACAACAAGTAAGAGCGAAAGGAAAGTCAAGCTCCCCCAGCTTACAAAAGCCTCGTATCTGGTGATCACGCGGGCCACAAAATAATAGAAGCTTTAAGATCAGTGTGGCTCGTTTCTGGACAATGGAGGGATTGTGGTAATAGTTCAGCTTTCTGTCTTCATTTATTTCAGAAAGGACAGATAGTATCACAGAAAACCAATCCATACAGAAACCCTGGAACAAACAATTACAAGCATCATAAAGCAAGCAGGTCTGGAATCGATCCCAGCAGCCATTTCCCCATTCTCACTCTTCCTACCTCTGCCTATTAGCTGGTTTGCAGATTCAGCCTTCCACGAGTGCCTGTAATGGGACAGTATCAATTTCCCCAGGTAAGGAATGTCTTTGCCCAGTTTCCCCAAGATAAAGCCAAATATCACATCACTACGTTGTTCTTCTCACTGATTTGTGGTTAGACTGAAAGAAGGAAGGGAGTAGAGAACTGTGTGCCTGTGTGTCACACACACACACCAAATAAAAGAATCCTTTCCCTTGCTAGAACATTTCTCCCCAGAGCCTCTGCTGCACTCTATAGGGTCTCCAGCCTGTGCTTTGCGTGCGTCTGTGTGAGAGCGTGTGTGCTGTGCTCGGCCTCCACGGTCCTCTGTGAGGCACACTGTCCCCTCCTGCATGCACGCCCACACGCGAGGTCATTTTTGGACTCGTGGGACCAGTTGGCTCCCTCGCGGCTCATTGCCGTGGATGTGTATCTGCAGCTGGAGCTTGAGGGTCAGGGATTCCCTCCCGACCACACCTGGGCCCATAAAATCAAGACGCTTTCTCACCAATTAGTCATGTGGTTGGAATATTTATCAGTTTTACGTTAACAGGAGAAGAAAGTTCTCCACATTCCAATCATGGGACAGTGCCTCATCACGGATTTGGGGTGACCCACTCTTATGATGTATAGATACACATGGTTGCATCTTCTATCAATTGACTGAGGTCCTCTATAGTCTGGCCTGTGCCCACCTCAGTGTCATCTGCTACCCTTCACCTTGTTCTCCACGCTGCAGCCAGGAAGCCTTACTCTGAACCCATGCTAGTCTTCTTCCTGTTAGCTGTCCTCTGATGTATTCTTTGCTCTGCTTGGATTTTGGTTCCTTCAAAATCTGTATCTGACTCACTTCTTATGATTCCGATGTCAGTTTAAATGTCATTTTATCCAAGAGACTTTCTTGGAACTCTGCAAAGTACCCTTCCTTCTTCCACTTTGTATACCATAACCCCATTTAATTTTCTTCTAGGGGACATTGTTCTCTGTCAGAATGACTTATTTCACTGTATGTTTGCTATTTATTTCTTCTTCTGGAA
The DNA here is from genome assembly GCA_963574575.1 of Galagoides demidoff. Taxonomy (NCBI): domain Eukaryota; kingdom Metazoa; phylum Chordata; class Mammalia; order Primates; family Galagidae; genus Galagoides; species Galagoides demidoff. The sequence continues at coordinate 6,786 of CAUYQV010151172.1, read as the reverse complement.
TGTGGTATTTTATTGGTGTGAACCAGAAAGGCTTATTCACCATTATGTTCTCAAGGCCAAGGAGAAGGTTTGAAAGAGAGTATATATGATGAATACGGAATGAACAGATTTATGTGTGCCTAAACCAAACAGCATGCTAACCATTTTGCCAGGCTTAGTTTGTTAAATTACTGCAAAAATTTTACCAGACAAGTGTCATGATAATTGTCTTATTGGAACTTAGGTTTGACTATACATGACAAAAAATCTCATCAGTGGCTTAAACAACACAAAAGTTTATGTTTGTCTCAAGTAAACTAACTTGGGGACTGATATGGGAGTGGTATTATGTGATCTACCATCCTCATGATTCCACATGGCTGCTAGGGATCCAGCCATCACTTCTCTTTTTAGGCAAGAGGATGGAAGAATGAACAGAAAGAAGGAATGACTCCCACCCTTAAATTTCATGTTAATCCTCACAATGATATCTTAGTCAGAATATAGACATATACTATACCTACTTATAAGAAAAGTCAGCCTATGTAACCTAGGGCAACAATCTGCTTACATAAAACAAAAATGATATTCTAAGAAGGAAAGAAACCAGCCTTCTATTTTGCATCTTTACTGACTTTCACAGACAAGAAAGTATCTCTCCCAAAGTCACACAGATTATAGATTATGGTGCCAAGACAGGAACCCAGATCTAATGTCATCATATCCCCCCTCCCAAAAATCTAAACCTCCCACACGCACCCAGTAATATAATTGTTTTCCAATCCCTCTCTAGAGGGGCCCTTGGCAGACTGTAAACCAGGGTGGGGGACATCTTTCTTCTTTCTCATATTCCTGAATCCAGAAGGATCCGAGCAATTGTCAGACCTGCACAGAAGCTGCCTTCACCCTACACAACCTCGGTGTCACTCAGTAACTCCCTCCTTCTTTTTTCTTACATAAATACTCCTTTTTCTTAAAAATACTAATGATAATAATTGCCTCTATTGAGAATTTGCTTTTATTCAATAGTGCTCTATTGAGTGTTTTATTTTTGTAAGAATTAGTTCATTCAGTTCTCTCAAGTAACCAAATGAGGTTAAACTATTATGTAACTGATGTGAAAGACAGGTAATCTATCAGGCTTAGCGGGGTTAAGTAATTTTTCCAAGTAAACCCAGAATTTGACTCTGAAGTTCATCCTCATAACAAGCTTTCTCCAATTCAAAAACCACCTTGCCTTCAACGCTTTCATCACTGCATTTAAAGCGAATCTGGGCTACTCAAAACAAGTGATTATCTCTGAGCTGGAGGGAAGCGTAGGTCTTACTTTGTTGTTTTAAGTAAATTCTACTCTTGCTATCCTGTTTCCTGTGCTGAAGGCTTGACAGCCTACACTTGACTGGCAGCTGAAAGGCCTCTGCTGGTCTGCTCTCAGCCCTAATTTCTCTATCCTGGGGCGTTCTAGTCCTGTCTGAGTAAGGTGGGCAAGGGGCAGTTTAACCTGCAAAGTCAGAAGAGACCCTGGATTTCTTCAGGGAAGGTCAGACTACATTCTCTTCCTGGCTGTGTGTGGGGCTGTGGAGGCCTTGGGACAGAAATTGCTTTGCAAAGATGTGGCTTTGACCATGGGTGCATTTTTCCTGCACCACAGAGCAGTGCTGCACTGGAGTAATGGACAGTCGTCTCCTACTAGTGTGGAATGACAGCCAGTGACCCTGAGCCAGAGAATCCCCTTGTCATTACAGAGCCACAGCTTCTCAATCACTACAGGGGGAATATGCAATTTTTCTGCTGCTTCTGTGTTTCAGCAACTATCTGCTCATCACGTCATGAGAATACACTTTGCTGTGTCATTTTTCTCCAATTATCTGAGCATTTCCAGGGAGTCTGGTGCAGCGAGAGGTACGTCGAAGATGCCCCAAAGAAATGAATTGAGAAATTTTCTTTGTAAAACTAATCGTTTTCTCTTAAAAACTCAGAAAGTCTCACTGCCTCATCTTGGATTCAGCACTCCTCTCCAAGTTTCTGAGAGCAGCAAAAGTGAAAATGAAATCTGGCAGAGGAAAAAATGAATCTTATGGAAACTTCTTTTAAAAGATGTTTTTATCCGGGTAAAATAGATGGGAAGAAACCTTAAGGGTTCCCTAAGAAAATGCCTCTCAAAAGTTAAGAAGATCCTTTTAATTATAATGACTGAGCTAGAACAAGTAAAGCAAACCATGTAAATACTTGCTACGTGATGCTGAGGACAGGCTCAGTGCACAGCCAGACCTTTATTTAGGCAACATGCATTTATAGCCTTGTACTTGTTCCTCAGCTTTGTTACACGCCAGTGGATTAAGAGGTAACTTAGCAGGCAAGCTAATTTTGAAATTACATACACATGCTGCATAAAAGGTAGACATGGCTTTCCGAAGTATTATTTGCTGTTCACAAATCCATATTATGCAAATATCAAAAGAATGCCTGGCATTCCCTTCTAGTCAACATTTTTTTAACCCCCGGGTTTCCCCCTGCCTCACTGGCTCCTCCTCTCTTTTCTTTCCTTAGGATTTCTTTTGTGACTCACTGGTCCATCTCACTGTTCTCAGCTCTTTAAAGCTGCGATAAATTTTCACTTCTTTCTCTCTCAGCCTGTCCCTGAGGTAGGTCTAAGGTGAATTCTCCATGATTATGTATTAATTCCTGGCAAATACACAGGCATATTATTTTAAAAATCTTTTTTCAGGAGTAATACTGCTTTTATAAGATCGAATGGTTCCAAGCCTAAATTTCTCTACCATAAATAATATGGGGCGAGATTTAGCACTTCCTGATGGAGAACCACTCATATCTATTAAGGTGGCACTTGGTGTGCTAAGTCTTCATATTTTTGCTCCTTTAATGCTTGGAACAATGCTGTGAGCCACGGGTTATTATGACCAACTAAGGCAGCCGGGGCTTGGAGAAGTATTTCCTTTGACCTCTACTCTTCTTCCCTCCTAACATTTTATTAAATAAAATATCATTTTTATCTAACGTTATTTCATGTATTGGCTTCTATTCAACTATTGGGGGTAGCACTTGTTTGCAAAGATACAGCTGAGCACTAGGTTGGCAAGTGTAAATTTTCGAGAACATTAAAAAAACAACACAGCAAAGACCGTGCAAGTTCCAGAATAGTGAATCGTGACAAAGCTTAACTCATTTTATCCTTAACCTTCTTTTCTGGCTCTGACTCTGAGAGGCTAGCTTCCCTCATGGTACCAAAATGGCTGCAGCTGTTCCAAGCTTCACAGCCTCAGATCTCACTGTCCAGGGAGAGAGAACATCTGTTTCCAAGATCCCAGTGAATGTCTTCCCTGGGTGGGGAACCTGAGGCCTTAAGGCCATATGGGGACGTCTAGGTCCTTAAGTGCAGCCTTTGACAGAATCTAAATTTTGCAGAACAAATTCTTTTGTTCTAGAAAGGTGGCCTTAAGGCTGTAGGATCCACCCCTGTAAAGCTTTGCCTTGATTGGAGCACTCCTGAACCAGTCACAGAAGTCAGTAGCATATCATGTGGCCATGACTTATGCTCTGGATTTCTCCATCAATCTCAGTATCAGGAAATATAGCACTATTTGGATTGGATTACAAAAATCGGGGCCCACTTTTTGAGCCCGAAATGGGACCAATAAACCAAAGTTTAATGGGTGCTACATAATAAGGAAAGTAGAACAGATATTGGGGGAGAAAGCAACATTATCCTTCACAGGCCTGGAAATAATCCAGGTAGATATTGCTCCAAGCCTTTTAAGACCGTCTGCTCCTTTATTGAGAATGCCTCCCTAATGCGTCTCAGGCTGACACGTATATGAAGCAGCGGTCTGCTTGTAAGACTGTTAAATACATTTTATAATCCTCAATTATGATACACATATTTAGACTTACACTTTTCCCATTGCATGCTATGAAACATGCACATGATGATTTAAGAATAATAACTCATTTTTAAATGTAGGTAATAAAACTTAATGTTGTAAGGTAAGTTCATCCCTGAAGTTCTAATTCTCTCTGCTTACTTGGTGTGACTATTAGCAGATAATGGATCATGATATAGATCTGGGGAAGGACTTGCTGCTTCTGGTTAATGCAAAGGAATTAAGCAGGGAGTGTGTAGAAGATTCTGCCACGTTCAGTAATGCTGACTTTAATGGAACCCAATCATTTCTTCTAAAAAAATGGCTATGAGAAAGCCAGACGCCAGCCTCCTCTTCTGTTGATAAAGCACAGTGTGTAACAGGTTGTATCAGCAGCTCTGTGACCAGGACACCTCTGCTTCTAAGTCTCTGGGGGGAAAAATGTGGTGTTTTTCAATATCTGATCTCTCTGTTTTCTCCATAAAAACCGTCTCATTCCTTGTGATTTCTCTCACACTTTTAATACCTTTTGAAATCTTATGTACTCTTTTGTTTGGCATGCACACGTACTTCCAACCAGTCAATCCAATATGCTTCTAATATGAGCAAGTTCTTTGCTTTGGGCTCACATGGAAATGACCATCTCTGAGGCAGTTGTAGAACTAATAAATACTTTTTTTGTTGTTGTTTTCTGCTCACTTTTTATAAAATAAAGGCAGAATTAAATTTCACATTGTTTTCTAAACACCCTCCATCACTTGAGTCTATTAATACTGTGGTTAGGAGGCAGCACTGATATTTGTAACACAAAAATTTTTTTTTGTTATTTAGTGTATTATCATCATTATTATTATTACTTTAAAAAAGGGGGGGGATCTCATTCTGTTGTCCAGGATAGAGTGCAGTAGCAGCATAGCTACCACTGTAGGCATGCACCGTCCCACCCAACTAATTTTCTTTCATTAGAGATGAGGTCTTGCTGTACTACTCAGGCTCTCCCAGTCTCAAGCAATCCTCCCACCTCCTCCTTCCAAAATGCTAGGACGTAGACATGAGGCACCACAACTGGCCTGTTTGTTATTTGGTAAAGTAAAATGTAACCTACCATGGACATGATGCTGAATTAAAGGAAGCAAGGTATATAACATGTGAAATCCAAGGAGCCCTGGTATTCTCCATTCCATGCCTCTGTCTGCCCACGTTGGTGTCATCAGCACACTTGCCAATGATCTTGGCACACCTCTGGTGATTCTGCCATCCTTATGGAATAGATACCTGAGCCTCTTTATTTGCTTTGGGCACATGCCCTTCTGTCTTTTTAGAGGCCTCTGATTACTACTTTTTAAACTGAAGGGAATTAGAGTTGTTTTTGCCTGAAGCCATCTCTGGCTTTTGAGAATTTTTAAGAATTTTAAGATACTCTTTGGAAATCTGAAAATGGTTGACCCCGTGGTTTGTTCCTAAGGCCATGTTTGGGAAATACCAACCTCTGAGGCAAACAGTGTTTCTGCACAGCTGGCCCCAAAGGCAGTCCTCATGCCTAATCCACCCACGCAATGGGCACTTCTTCTCATGCCAAGGAGTTCAGACACACAAATCCAATTTGATTCTGGCTCAAAAAAGCAATAAATGTTTAAATTGGATTTCCATGGAGTACGTTCTTATTAGGCTCAGCATGCAAACTGCTTTATAGACATCTATTATTTAGTTATTTCTAACAAAGGATCTTATAGACCCAACATCTATAATTAATTGGGAATGAGAGTGGACGCTGGCCAATGTGTGCTCTGTGACCCAGAACTTGCACTGGGAGAACTTTCGGGTTTGTATCAAACATCAGTATCTTTGGCTAAAGTTGCTTCATTAAATTCAGCTTTGTGGTTCTGCACTTTTAATTCAGGCTTTCAGGTGTATCTGTCAAGCTCACCTGTATTTTAACATGATCAATATGGTGCAAAGTGGTGGCACCTGGGCAGTGGTCCCTCAGCAGCTCCATTTACTTCAATCATTCCTTCCATCGGTGTCTTCTTATCTCTCAATCTCAGCTGCCCTAAGGCTTCTTCCTCCACTTGAGGTTCTCCTGGACCAGTGCCCACCCCCAGACAGCCTGCAACAATTGGTTCCATCTATATCTTTAATATTTCCTTCTCTGTTGGGGTCCTGATAGAAGGGTAATCTGATAATTGACCACGGGAACAGCTTATATGGCGCTTGGTTGCTTGATTAACTTTTCATAATTACTTTGTGTTTCAGTAGGAACCTCCAGAAATAGACGCTTAACATAAACCAGAGGCTGTAGTAGTGGAAATGGCAGCCCCACAGAGGCTAGTGGGAGAGAATAGTTGGAGCCAGACTCATTGCCCAAATGCAGGAGGTCTGGCCTGCTTACCTATTTTTTTGCACTTGGCCCAGAACCCTGCTTGTGGCATTTGATAAACAGCCCCGTTGTTCTGACTTCTAGATAGCAGTGTCTGAAATAAGCACTACCTGCCAGCCCTGCCCACACACTCTGTGATTGTTTAGAGAAAGCCTTTTTATTAATGAAGCTGTTGTGCACTAGACCCTTTCTGGTCACAAAGGATAATCTCGTACACTTTAATAAATCCCAAATTTGAGAGTTTGGAAATGTCAGTGTTAGTTCCAGTTTTCCTCAGTTTCTATTGCTGGTGAGAATCTTCTGTTTTGCATATGTATGTTCAGAATTAACTATCTTTTCATCTTTCATTAAGATTTTCTCTTTTGGCTTGGCGCCTGTGGCTCAATCAGCTAAGGCACCAGCCATGTCCACCTAAGGTGGTGGGTTCGAATCCCCAGCCCAGGCCTGCAAAACAACAATGATGGCTGCAACCAAAAAATGGCTGGGCGTTGTGGCGGGCACCTGTGGTCCCAGCTACTTGGGAGGCAGAGGCAGGAGACTGGCTTGAGC
>CAUYQV010151167.1:0-22377 GCA_963574575.1 Galagoides demidoff | reverse complement strand
TCTTACAAGTGACTCTCTCAAAGAGTAGAATGAGAACGTTTTTAAAACAATAACTGAGAAAATGACATGAAGGCTGTGTTGATCAGTTTGATGGAAGTATTTCGGATTGCAGGTGAAAACCCCACACTGTACCCCAGAAGTTCATTAATGTACATAGTTACCATTCAATAAAAAAAAAAAAGGAAGAAAAAAAAAAAAGAAAAGAGAGCATCTCTGAGGCTATACAAGATGGTCTATCATAGCACGTGCTAAAAGTAGCAGTGCAATGGTTGCTTAAGAAGAGGTTCTGGAAGTCAGACTCTGGGTTTGAAAGGTTAGCTCTGCTAACATTTAAAGAAGACTAGTTATATGTTGATTAAATCAGATAACACACGCAAGCAACTAAGGAGTATTAATGATACTATTTAATGTTCAATAAATATTATCTACAATTATTGTTGCTTTTATCTAACCTTTCCAATACTGGAATAAATCACAGTCCACCAGATGTAGCGTATAGCCACTGCTTTTATGTGAATCATTCTCAAATATGTAGGTTGGTCAAGTAATGCACGTACAGTATTCTTCTATTAATACCCTGTGGAATAACAAATTAATTTCTTCCTAAAAAGCATAATCTAAGAGCAGATGGATCATAGTAAACATCCATCACTTGAACGTTTCAAGTACTGCCTGTTATGTGTTCTGTCAAGCTAATTAGCTCATTTGTCATTGGTAAATAAGGGCTGATGTCAATATAATGCAATCGTTTGAAAATCACATTTTTCATATGTAATTTTTCCCTGTATCTTAATGTTTGAATTGTCACCGGTAAGAGCAGCTGAATGCAACTTGCCCTCATATAACTGGATACACCAGGCTGCAGAAGAATGAAATTGTACAAATGCCCATTCACCACAATATTCCTTTCTACTCAGTTTGACCAAGGGTTCTTTCCTCCAAAGCTAATTGTGCAAATCCCCCAAATCTTTACACATTTCCCCTAGCCTCCAAAACTTAGCAGCCTGAACCCTTCCATACAATATTTCTTTACATTAGACTATCTTAAGATCTAAAACAACTCTACGTGCTAAACCAGTTCTTTATTAGAAATTTAACACATCTCTTTAAAAATGTCAGCATTTCTTTTACAATTGTTTTTGGTACCATTTCAAAGTTGTATAGGTTATGTGAAATCAGCCCCAGCCTTATTTTTCTCCTTTCTGTGTGTGATTTTATAGAACACAGGATTTCTCAGAAAGCCATGAGTTGTGTAAATGGCAGGAATAACTATAATTTCCAAACTAGACACAGCCTTTTCTTTCTCCCTCCTTCTCCCTGTTCTTTCTAAGCCCCCTCAACCCCAGTCTACATACATTCTGGTTTAGCTTGTATGCCACTTAAGTAAACACACAGGCCTGGGAGTTCTTCCAATATCTATTAGTATCCAGGGGAGATGCAGAGCATATTCAACATTTCAAGTGACAAATGATGTGACAAAGCAATATTCTGTTTCCCCAAACAGATAGCCAGATAGCTCCCTGAATGAGTAAGGTACTTTATTTTTCACACATGATAAAAAAAAAATTAAGGACTATCCCCTAAAAAGAGCTTGTTTGACCAGTACGTGCCTATACACATAGAGGAAGCCGTGGAACTTTAATATTCAAGTGACATTCAATAGACAATGTCATTCCATTTTGTAAAACATGGATTTATACTCATAAAACATAATGCATTAGTATTAAAAAATGCTTTGGGTTCAATGTAATATTCTAGAGTCAGAATAACTACTTAAGGCCAAGCACATCTTAATTAGACAGGATGTTTTCAGTAAGTTAGGTAATAAGCTTAGTAGTACTTACATTTTGTAGAAGAAAAACATGCTGAGGACCAAGACAGAATGAGCCCCCTTACACGATTTGATTATGACAAATAAATGGTCGGTTAAACAAAAAGAATTAATTAGGCAAGGAATCAGATATTTTACATATATTTTTTAAATATTTTATTTTAATCTAAAACACATGGCTGAGCATTTTTGACCAAACTTCTTATGTAGGGTCAACACCTTTTCTTTGAGCATGGCCCTGCTGATGGAGTTTGAGTTTCCTTTCTTGCACATATTGCCTTCAAACAACATACCTACAATTGCATCTGAACACTTCCCGACACCCTGAAGTAAAACAAAATGCTTCTAGATTAACCTGAATGCAAGTCCTTTAGTAATTTACTTCTAAATCTTAGAGCTATTTTACAATTTAATAAAATGAAGTCTAATTGAAAAAATAATTTCTGAAGTATTTGACTTAATTTTCAAATAAACAATTCTTTACATTCATGTCATATTTAATTGTTAACTATAGTCATAACAAATATAACTGGTGTGAATAGGTTTGGGAACAGACAACTGATTCTTGACAAACATACTACTCAGATGGAATAAGATTATCAAATGAATGAGCAGCTTACTATACAGGAAATGGAGGAAATGAATGGTCAATTATGTGGGGAATTGTAAGAGAATATTTACTATAGTCTGAAAGTACCTAAGGTTTAATTAAGATTCTGGAATAATGGAGACCCAGATGGCATGTGCTAGAAGCACTGATACAGAACTTCTAAATGGGATATTGTATAGAGTTAAAAGATAATACATTCCACCCATAGGACTTGTAACAAAACTGGTCAACATAAGGAACTAGATCTGCTGTACTGATACATACATGTGGTACATGTCCAGTCTATGAAAATTAGGTCAACTTAAGAAGGTGGTCAAGATAGGGAGGTGGTCAGCTATGAAGATTCTACTGTATTAGAAATTATCTAGTCCTGTGTTTTTATTTAACAGTGTTTAGCCCAGAGAATTTAGGTGACTTGCCCAAAGTCACACACCTGAGTAACAGTGCTACCAGACTGCTCACAACAAAGCCAATGCTATTCCTGATTACTCTCCCTTTGCCACGGCTGTTCCATGATCACTCTCTTCTATTTTCAGATAATACCTGTGCCCTGAATAACTTGTCTCTTCAGAATTTATCACCTGGACTTCCTCATCTATGACTCCCACTTGGGTTTGGATAATGGGGACACAAAGAGAAGATTTAGAGGGTTGGAAGAGAGAGAAGAAAGATGTCTATTCTCTCCTCCTGCCTCCTTCTTGTCTCACCACAGTTGAGGCTGTGGCCACATTCCTCTGTGGTGTAATTCCCATACAAGAATTTGCATAGAAGAATAGAAGGGGTAGACAGCTCTGTTGCTCACTAAGGGCTGGTAACAACATCTAGGAATAGTCACGGCCGCTGTTATTGGTTCTTCTTGCTTCACTGACCCATGACAGATCCCCAAATCCTCTCCACCTCTCCATATTGTCCCTTTACTAATTTCCCACAAAACCACTTTGAGTGTAGCATATATATCTTGCTGTACGCTGACTGATACAACCAGCTATAATATTTAAATTTTCTAAACATATTTTCCCCCTTCTCCTAAAACACTAAATCTTCATGTTTTTAATTTATACCAGAAATTTAAGGACAACATATGACCTTGATTTCATCTTTAATTTTCAGAAGTTTAATTATGACATGCCTTAGCATGAATTCTTTAAGTTTGTCTTATTTGGAATTAATTAGCTTTCTTGATTGTATGGATTTATGGTTTTCACCAAATTTAGAACGTCTTCAGCCATTATTTCTTCAAATACAATAGTCCTTCCTTACCCATGATTTTACTTTCCATGGTTTTAGCTACCCTCAGTCAACTATGGTCAAACAATAGTAGGTAGAAAACTCCAGAAATAAATGCTTCATAAGTTTTAAATTGCATGCTATTCTAAGTATCATGCCATCCCATTCCATCCCCCCTGGGATGTGACTCATCCTCTTCATCCAATGTGTCCAGGCAACAAATGCTACTTGCCCATGAGTCACTTAGTTGCCAGCTCAGTTATCAGGTCACCTGTGGCAGTGGCTGTGTCTAAGTCACTCTTATTTTACCTATAATGGCCCCAAAGCACAAGACTAGCGATGCTGGCATATTGTCATAATTGTTCTATTTTATTAGTAGTTATTATTGTTAATCTTCTATTATTCTAGTTTATAAATTAAACTTTATCATATATGTACAGGAAAAAAACACAGTATATATATATAAGGTTGGGTACTCTCCCTTTTTTTTTTCTAGTCTATTTTCTTTCTCATGTTCAGATTAGATCAATTCTATTGTTCTGTCTGAATACCTTATTTTTTTAAAGAGACATGTGAGTAAATATCAATAGAATGTGTATTTCCTAGGCATTACCCTAAAAATTAGTAACATGCTTTTCTTTCCAGAGTTCTTTATAGAACTACATCCTTCCTAGCTTTCAGATTCAGAATTAACTGTTGCTTTTACAAGGAGTTGTTCTACATTTGCTTCCTTTATATTACCCAATCCCTTTCATAATCTGAAATTGCATTGTTTGTATATCTTAATGATTTATTTTCTACTTCTTTCCCTACAAAATAAGATGTCTCAGAGAAAGGACCGTGTCTTGCTCATAACTGATTTGCATACAGTAGGCATTCAGCAATTACTGTGAATAAAAAGTGAATAAATATATCAGCTACTTTATACGCATCTGCAGAGAAACAACTGGCATTTCCCTCATACTTTAGTGATGGGGCTGAAGTCAGAGCAAGAAAAAGTAGGTAGCACATATGCATACAACCTGGAGACTTTAAGATGTGCAACCCCTAAGGAGTGGGGGCCACACTTGGGCTCCCCTTCTTGCCTAGATGTGCCTAGAGGGCTTGACAAAATAAACCATAACTGGCATTCAAATTGGAGATACGTTTAAATCTTAATTTCAGACTATTGAGGAAATATTGAAAAAGGCTTAGACTCCTAAGACACAACAAATTCCTTGAAAGCATCTTTTTCCCTAACTCATCCTCATTTTATCCCTCTCTACCTCCCATCCCCCACCCCCATCTCCTCTATTTCTCCTCTTCACTCTCTCTTTCCCAAAAACTCAGCCCTGTCCCCCATTTCTCTCCTTGGTTCACTCTCACTCCAAGCTCCCTAACACCCTCCTTTATGCCCAGGGTCACCAGGCCCCTTTGCCTCCTCCTCTTTGCCCCACTTGATATTATGCTTTTTCTGACTCTTGGCATTTTTTCCAGCTTTTTCATTTTTCTGGTTCTTTACTTAGCCATTACTCCGATCTGCATTTAAAAAGGCCACATTGCTAATTGGTGAGGACAGAATTCTTCTCTACTTAGATATTTGAAGATAAGGTCCAGTAAGCCAAGACCAAAAAAGAAAAAGAAAAATCTCACGAAGGAGGGAAGGAGAGCGATCATGGTGCTGTACAGGAGAGAGACTATGACCAAATAAAGGCAAATATCTTCCCTTTATCATAATGGCACTAAAAGAAATAAGCACCGGATGTCAAAGTATCTGTATAATTTGGTACATTTCAAGGCTTTGCAGTTTCTCTTCTGTTCTCAGCTCCTCCCTTTTCTCCATCCATTTCTCCCTCTATGCAAATTTTTTTTTCTGATGAGGTTTTCAGTAAGGATTTTCCCAGTCACAAATAATAACAATCATAAGCTGAAATAGGGAGTTATCTGCCACATTATCTCTTTTAAAAAGAGACAAAACATGAAAACATATCCTGGAAGCATGAACCTAAGTGCTGAAAGCAAGATGAAACAAGGTTTCAGCCAACAGGCTTCAGGAAAGGAAGAAAGTGCAATGGTTAGGGTCATAGTCTGTGAAAAGGGCCTGATTTGAGTTGCCTCAACTCCACTACATATTTTATCCGAAAAAGAAGATAATGATATTTCTGTCCCGTGAGGTTTCTATGAGAATTAGATGGATACGTAAGTGTTAAATACTGACTGGCACAGAGTCAAGTTCAAGGAACGTCATAGCTGTCCTTTAATTAGAAAACTGGTCTTATCCCAGAAAACAAGAAGTTACAGGTTTATGAAAGTTCAACAGGTTACGTAGAATTGAGACAAATGTGCACCCACCTAACCAAGGCCCTTATCGCCATGCACTAAAGGCCTTTCTGTAGCCTTTGTTCTTACTCGCACGTAAAGAACTACAGTGCTACTTTTCACAAGCAGCAACCTGAAAATACAGTGTCAAATAAAATACCCTGAGTTCTCCAGAAGGCACACACATTACTGTCCAAACACAAACAAGAGTTTTGCACCCTGAGAAATTCAGGGAGTCTACCTTCCAAAGGGGTTGGACCCATGGACCAGTGGCCATGGTACTCATAGAAAATGCCACTCCTTTTGTTCCCATAGAGTTCCTTAGAATCAAAAAAAAAAAAAAAAAAAAAGAGGGGGTGGGGACCCGTACAAAGGCTAGCAGGCACCAGCCAGGGAAGGCGCCTGTTTTATTAATCCATGTGATTAATCCAGCATGCTAAGGAAGATTCTTTATAGAATCCAAACTTGCGTGTTTTGATCCACATGGATTAGAAAACACTGCTGCATTCACTCGCTGGTGCCTTCTCTGCTTTGTGCTTGAGTTTTATTCTTCTGAGTCCAGCAGGAACAAAGGAGAAAGAGCATTTATGTGAAGATCAGCGGCAGCCTAGGCACTTTGACAAATGTCCTTCTCCTCCTCCCCTTCTGGGAGACACTTCCTGAATTTCCCAGGAACTAAGCCCTGGGTTTGTATTTGCCTCATTTCCCCCTCAAAAGGTGAACAGCTAAAAACTGCCCCCGCAAACGCGGATTTCTGTCAACCCCTGAAAAGTGGCTTTCACCAAGGGGTGGAATGGCAAATCCTACCCCAAGCTCTTTGCAAGAAAGTGGGGAGAACTGTAAGGAAGAATTCAAGTTCCCACTGGGAACCACTGTTTCTTCATGACTGCGGGTAACCTGCAAGAGTCCTGTCAGCCTCTGGGAGTTTTTTCACCAGCTTTAGGGTGAGAGAAATGGAAGCCTTCGGATATGCCTTTGGTCGGATAAAATGTCATTCTGAAAACTAGTGTGAAATGTGTCTCTGCAAACTAGGCCATTTGAAAGCCATTTCATCTCTCCTTACTGTACCCGGGAGAACCAAAACTGAGCCTTCTCCACAGAGCCCTGTGATCTGTAATATCTAGAGTCTCTGACGTTGGTAAGACTTTTCCAGAGAGTGAGCCGGGCTGAGGCCGCTAACAGTGACAACAGAATGACTGTGTACAGTAACAATCACAAAAAACTCTTCAGAGCATCCTCAGCAACACGGGAAGGGCAGGGTTCTCAGTTCTGGAGAGGATTTGGGCCTGCCCAAGTGACAAGATCCCAGCTCCCCCTTCACCTTCCTGCCCCACATCTGCCCTGGTTCTCCAAGCTGTGGTCCTTATCCTACTGCAGAAACTGAGGCCAGCAGCAGGGAGCCCTCGCAGGTAGGGGAAGTTTCTTCTAACTTCACTGCCTTGTTCTAACTTCACATGTCCTTATTGTTTTTTATGTTAACTGACTAGAATAGCCCCCAAAGTAGTTTTCCTGCCTGAAGCCTTGCCCCCTTAATCTCTGTCTCTAACTGTTGCTGAATACAATTGAATTCTATCACTCCTTTGCTTTAAAAAAAAAGTCCTAGTTCCCCATTGCCTACCAACCAACCTAACTATGCCTCTTCTTTGCTCCCAGGTGCCTAACGCTAATAACCATCCTTCTTGGTACTGGCAGGGCCCTGTTCCTATGCAGATATGGCTCCCCTGGCCCAAATGCTACTCATCCGTCCTAAGGATGAGGCCTATCTATAGCTGAGTGAGTCCCTCATCCCTGAGTTTCTGCTGTCGTCCTGTTCTCAGCCATCAGGACCCCTTCAATCCCAATGGACCTAAAGACTTCATGTCTACAAACTTAAGCCAAATATCAAAATATCAAGGAGCAAGTCTCATCATCATAAATCATCAGATTTCAAACATTATACTCATAACCTCAACTCTCAATATCCTAGAATCTTAAAGCCATATACTATTCAGACAGTAATCAGGACAATTATTTTCTCTGTTCCTCCACTGTATTTCGAAAAGAATAACGAGGTTACCATCCACTTTAATTAAAATTGCTTCCGTTAGCTGGAACCAAAGATAAATTATTCTTTCTTTGAAAATAACAAACATGGATACATCAAAATCTAGTTTTAATATGCATACTCAAAGCTCTAAAATAAGAAGTTCATATTCTTTTACTGAGTCTTTCGGGGAATCCCTAGTTTTCATCAAAGGAAACTAGCTAAATAAGTTAAGACAGACTCACAAAATAGTACACGTGACTCTGAAGTTGTAAGAAAAATAAATGAGGAATCACTGGATCCACTGATACAAAAAGAGCTCCCAGATACAGTGGGCGGGGAGGACGCTGGGGTGCAGAAGGCTGTTTCTCACCTACACACTCATATTTGCTCATGTACACACTTTTATTTGCTTGGAGAAAGTGTTGAAGGATTCTCAAGAAAACACTAAAAGTGTTTTCCTCAGGGAGAAAGGAGAACGAGGCAGATTGGAGTGGAGGTAGAAACAAGACTGTCCACTATATGCTTCTTTATGTTTCTCGTTTTTGAACCGGGTGAACTCATTAACTCCCACCTAGTTTTAAATGTTTAAATAAAGAAGAGTTTGAGTGTATAGGACACAATGAAATTATAAAACAAAAATGAAAATTATATCGCCCTAGGATTTTGAAACAATCATAAAACCAGCAAAAGTTTTCAACAGCCCTGATATTAATGCATATACAATGAACTTTATTAATAATTAGGTAAATTAATATAGGCAAAGAAACACCTTCTAAAATAACCTGTGAGCCAACTGAACGTATGATAGTTACCTGCTTTATCAAGTGTCCTAAAAACTTCATTTCTCTCTTGGGTATTAAATTGGACATGTAAATTCATTTACCCCTTCAGGTCAATGAAATGGTCCTCAAAATGAAGTTTACATACAGTCCCAGGGTGTCATAACACTCTCTGGTGCCAGTGTTGTGTAGAATATAACTAAAATAGCCACACATGATTTTGTTAGGACACAAGATGACACTGTGTGCTTGTTCCACACCACCATTTCTCCCTTTCTCTCTCTCCCTCTTTCTTTCTTCCCCCCATGCACACACACACATACACACATGAACATTTTGTGTAATTTAAATGCAGCTGGCCTATACAAAAAGAATGAAATCATGTCTTTTGCAGCAACATAGGTGGAACCGGAGGCCATTATCTTAAGTGAAACAACTCAGACACAGAAAGACAAATACCACATGTTCTTAGTTAGAAGTGGGAGCTGAGTGATGTGTGTACATGGATGTAGAGTGTGGACAGACAGACAATGGAGATTCAGAAGGGTGAGGGGGTGGAAGGGGAACGGATAATGGGCTGTTACTTGGTGGGTGAAATTGTGTGTTGTTTCAGGGATGTAGGCACTGAAGACCTTGACATCACCACAACGCAAAATATCAACAAAACTGCACGTACACCCCATTTCTTACGTACAAATAAGAAATAAATGGGGGAAAAACAAATCAATGCAGCTGTCAATTAGGTGGCCCCCGTCTCTTGCCTCAGTGGCAGCAAAGTTGATTGATGGGTTCTATCCCCCCAGACATCTTGATGCTAGGGGTGAACATGAGACCAAAGTTTGGCCAAAGTCATTTGATAAGCAGTGGGGACTGTTACAGGGCCGTGGCAAAAGAGGGTTTCTATGTTATTGAAGTTACAAGTTATGAGAATAAGATGCCTACAGCTTCCAGGGCACATTACTGCTATCCTTTCTGAAAATAAACCCAACATGAAAAGCAATAAAAAAGAAATAAAATAACGACAATATTGGCTAGCCCTGGATCCAGTCATCCCTCAAGCCAATCCACTGCTGGGACTGATCAACTTTTCAAGTCAACAAATCACTCCTTTCATTCTCATTTTGAAATATAGCTCAAGACTTTTCAATAAAGTCTCTATGATTATTACCAGCATATATTTTAGAGTTTCTTTGGCCATCTTATCCTTTTGGGGACTATTTCTTAATTTACCTTCGATATGTAGAAAACGTGGTGGCCTATTAAATGTAAAAGATTCAGAGAAATTCTTCATGTGAGTAATGAATCTGCAGCAGGGCATGGTGATTCTTTCATGATGAGGGCTTTGCTATAAAGTAGAGGAGAAAAATAAAATAAAAAATAAAAATAAAATTAGGCTTATGGCTCTAGAAATAATCCATGCCACTTACTACCCTCACTTCCCTAGATGCATGATATTTCTGAAGTATTTTTATTTGCTTATTCTTGAAAACAAACAGAAAAACTCTCTGTTTGACATAACTACACACCAAGGAGGCAGTGATGGAAGCTTAAGTTGAGAACAGGAAGAGAGCTGGGAGTCAAGTGACCTGATCCAGTTGTACCAGTCACACAGCAAGGGAAGTTAACAAGGTCAGAAACTTGTATTTTCACTGGAGTTAGGTGGTATCTCATTGGGGTTTTGATTTGCGTTTCCCTGATTAGAACTAGTTGATCCACACTTACGTGCACATATGGAGGTAAACGTCAATGGAAGTCAAGTAGGGACCATGGGTGTGGGGGGAAGGGTTGGGTAAATTCACACCTAATTGGTACAACACACACATTCTGGGTGAGGGGCACACTTACAGCTTTGACTTAACATGTACAAAAGCAAATTATGTAACCAAAAGGTACGTATCCCTGTAATGTTCTGAAATTTAAAAAAAAAATAATTGATTGATCAAAAAAATTGATTGGTCAACATATACAACTCTACTTCATAAGCCTTTTTTGTTGGCAGCATTTTCTTTATTTCTTGGTATTGAGTAAAGTGTTTTCATTAAATTATCACAGATGAGCCAAGAGAAATGAAAGGATAAGAGCTTGTACCATTTTAAAGGGAGAAGGGTACTGCAGGAGCAGTAGTGATATTCAGAGAGACCTTGGGAGAAAGATCATTTTCTTGGCAAGCTTAGTATCACTGCGCTCCTGAAGATTACCTTGGCTGGGGATGGATGACTATAGCTCAGCAGCTAGGGTACCAGCCACATACACCGGAGCTAGTGGGTTTGAATCCAGCTCAGGCCTGTCAAACAACAATGACAACTACAAACCAATAGCTGGGCATGGCGATGGGCACCCATAGTCCCAGCTACTTGGGAGGCTGAGGCAAGAGAATCACTTAAGCCTGAGAGTTTGAGGTTGCTGTGAGCTGTGATGCCACAGCACTCTACTCAGGGTAACATAGTGAAACTCTGTCTCAAAAAAAAAAAAATTCCCTTGGCTGGGACAACCCTGGAGAGAATAGCTCAGAGCAGGGGCTCTAAAAATCATTAAAGTCCATTTCCAAATCATCTCTACTCCTCTCTGTGAGTGGAGGGTGACTTACCCTCTTTATTCCTGTTTCTACCTTTGCAAAAGGTGCTAATGTTATCTCACAACAACCACTATCACCATTTTACAGATGAAAAGCTAAGTAACTTAACCAAAACCAGGTATATATTGGAAGTAGGTCTCCAATCCTCTCTTCCCTGCTCCAAAGCCCACGTCCTTAGCTCCCGGCCATATTTCTTTCCCTGCTCAGTATTGGTGCGACCAGCAACCTACATGTCCAAACCAGAACCCCAAAGGTTACCGGGGACCCCTATTATCTATGCTTGACTGAATTCTGTCAACCCTATCCTCTCAATGTCCTCTAGACCCTCTCCTTCCTCTATAGCCCTACACCAACCATTAGCATCTGCACCCATGGCACCCATCTTCAGAGGTTTCCCATCATTTAAACACTGGTTCTCAAACTTTTACTATGCATATAAATCAGCTGGAGAGCATGTTCAAATGCAAATGTTGTGTCAGAACATCAGGGAAGGGAGGGTGAATGTGGGATCACGCCTATGGTTCATCCTATAAGGGTACATGTGAATCTCTCGAAATGTAGAATATAAATGTTTTAACATAATAACTAAGAAAAAGACATGAAGGCTATGTTAACCAGTTGGATGAAAGTATTTCAAATTGTATACAGAAACACTACATTGTACCCCATGATAGTATTCATGCACACTGCCATGATTTAATAAAGAAAGAAAGAAAGAACATCAGGGATGGAGGAGCCCAGGGACATGCCCTGTAAACAGTCATCTTGGGTGATTGATATAAGTAATAAGCAGCTTCTTTTACTTAAAAAGTGGTCTACAGACCAGCATTGCTAACATCACCCGGGAGCTTGTTAGACATGAAGATTCTCTAGCCCCATCTTGAACCTACTGTGCCAGGACCTGAATTTTCACAAGGTTCCCACCCGATTTGGATGCATATGAAAAACCTAGAGCACACTTTGCTCAAATCAAAATCCTTTCTATGGTGTAGGATGCTGGCCACGACCCATCATCCATTTCTCTCTTCTGCCCATCTTGTAAGACTCTCTCTCTCCTCTATGACCTAAATATCCAAACTAGGGAAACAGAGGGACAAAAAAGCGAAGGCAATGGTCCTCACCTTCTTCATCATGGTCACCCCAGTGCCCAGCACAGTCCCTGCTACGTGTGACCTGATGCGTTATTGAGTCCAACTGACAGAATTGATGTTTTAAAACACTTTTTGTTTTTTTGTTTTTTTTTGAGACAGAGCCTCAAGCTATCCCCCTGGGTAAAGTGCCATGGCATCACAGCTCATAGCAACCTCCAACTCCTGGGCTCAAGCGAGTCTCCTGCCTCAGCCTCCCAAGTAGCTGGGACTGCGGGCGCCCGCTACAACGCCTGGCCATTTTCTGGTTGCAGCCATCATTGTTGTTTGGTGGGCCCAGGCTGGGGATTCGAACCCGCCACCTTAGGTGTATGTGGCTGGCGCCTTAGCCGCTTGAGCCACAGGCGCCGAGCCTTAAAACACATGTTGAAATGCAGGGTAATACTCAAATTGTACCTTTCAACAAAGTGTGATTTAGCTGGCATAATAAAGAATAAACGGAGAAAATACTGTCCGTGCCATGAACCAGGTGCATGTTACTCCTTAAAACACAGAACATTTAGTCATTGACAAGGGAGAAAGCTGGTGATTCTTCCCTGGAAAGACTTCGTTGCCTTCAATGTATTCACTGCCTGAAGTCAAATCCACACTCTATATATTAAAACACAACCCCTGCCTTTTTTTTTTTTTAAAGAAGAGCAAACTTTCACCACAAAGATATAAGAACAGTAAATATTGATCTTCTTGACGGATGGCGCACCTCACGCCACAGGCCACTCAAGCATCTGCTCATTGCCACCAGCCCTCGGCTTTGTTGGAGAATAATACCAAGTGGCCTCGTGTGCTATCGGCTGCAGATTGTAAATATTTAAAAGAAATAAATTTCTCTGAATGAAAAGCACCTTTCTTTGTTATCCAACCCCTTTCTCCTCCCAAGTCATGTTGATTCTAGGGCTGTGCACACTCCCAGCACCTGTACTATTCAATTGTTGGTTTGCCAAGATCACTGTGGTTTTCTTGCTTGGTCTTAGGAGCCATTCTAAGCACAATAGCAATGAAGGGGTATTTTCTTTCCCAGTTGGCAATATGAAAGGGGAGCATCAGCCTCAGGACAACTAGCAGTGACTATGATTAGAGAACATGGAAAGACAGGACAAGAAATGGGAGCTCCTCTGAGAATTGTCCCACCTGATAGTAAAAATGTACCATCACTGCAGACAAAACATGAAAGTGTGGATTTGCTCAGCAGCCTTATTATGTGGCAGGAAGATCTTTTAAGTTGGTTTTACTGAAATCCAGAATCATTCTTTCACAGACAATACAGATATGAATAGTAACTAAATAATACCATACATAAAAATGGGAATTTCAAAAAGCGGGTAATCAGGTCATGATGGTTAATAACCACTTATGATATCAACCCAACGGTCTAAATATAAATATTGCATAAACTATGATTTCTTCTACATGAAGCTTTATCTATTTGATGTAGTACAATCCCACCCTGTGTGATTCTTAATCATAGCTCTTTAATCTCATCCCACTGAGCCATGTGCAATGCGGCATTAGAGTAAAACAAACTTCTGTTAAGTACTGTGATCTGATCATTGTAGATGGCAAATGGGGTTGGGGACAAATGGCCTCTGTGTAAAGCTTTAGCCACTTATCTTACCCTAAGCTGAAATCCAGTTCACAGAGAGTGCAACAGCCCCCTCCCCACCACTTGGAAGAACATTCATCAACTTTCACTGCCCTTCATACTTTTCTTATTTTTGTGAACAAGTATTTGGAAATCCACACTCCTACAGTTCTTGATCCATGTGGTCTGGTTAAAGCAAAAGCCCATATCTGCGTCCATCAGCACATTATACTCTATTGGCTGCAAGGACTAGAGTTCAGAGTCAACGAGGTATAATGAGACTTGGTTGAGACTTGTAGGATCGAGGTTTGACTGAGACAGATGGTAGAGTTTGGGGCCACTGCAGCTATTTACCAGCATGAGGCAAGTGTCTCTTAGTGTTGAATTACTTCTCAGGTAAGACAGCTGGAGCTAGGTGAGCTGCACTCTCTTGCCTACTCTGCCTGGTGCCAAAAGATCTGTATTTCTTGGTATAGGGGATCAAAATGTAGTCTGTAGGACGTTGACTTCACACTAGGCAGGACACATCCATTCTGATATAGATGATACTGATGAGGATGATGACCACTTTGCCTTAGCCGGTATCATTCTCCAAACAGCTAAACCAAAAACAAATCCTAGGCAATGCACTTATTCTAAAAGTAAAAGAGATGATACTTGGCGCAAACCCTTACAACTAAAATAAAGAGATATCTTGTTGTTGCCAATGAATGTAGTCAGCCATAGAGGAAGGAGCTGAAATCATTCTCTATTTGCCCTGGATTAGAAAGACCTACATGGAACCACATAACAGACATTTTTAAATTACATACAAATAATCATGAAGCCACTTTCAGTTTCTTGTAAGACTTGTAAAAATTACAGAATATGTCGGAGGGATCAGGAAAATGACATTGTAGAAATTTAAATTCAGATTCATGTTTAAGTGACTTGCATGAAGAGTTAAATCTTTCTAGAAAAAAATCTGTCCTGCAAGAATCATCAGCTCAAAATATACCAACATTATATTTCAGAATATTTATCAGCAATTTATTCCGTGTTGTCAGAGTCTACAAAATAGTCTTAACAGTGTTAGTAACAGTTGTATTGGCAGAAAGATTCTTTGCAAAACTAAAAACTACCAAAATGCTTTGTAATCTTGCCAACGTAAATGCTAAAAATATAACCCACCAAAGCCTAATCAATGAATTTGCCAAAAGCAAGCCAAGAGAACAAAAAGGCCTTACAATCAATTAAAACATCAGATTAGGAAAGTAGCCTTATTCCTTACATTATGTACTTGTAACACAAAAACATTATTTCAGGTTGTATGTTCATATTGTTACTAACATATTGCTGTAACCCCTATTATATCTTATAAGTAATAAGATATTCATAAAGGAAAATGTTTTGTTTTTGTACTACAAATTGCCCCTTTTTCTGGCTTCATGTTACAATGGGCTCCATGAATTGCATAGCAAGTCCTGATTGTACCTATACAATTTTTCAGAGTAAACATTCCATTCCCACAGTCAAATGGATAAGGACAAAAGCTGTAAGCCAAATGACTAAATTTTATATTTCTCACCTATGTCATTGGGAGGTAACCCTCTTCCGTCCTGCAAGATCACTTCCTAGCAGAGTTTAAAATACCTGAGACCAATAATAGCATGCCATTTTTGACGAAAACAATGATACCCATTATCTATGGAGCATCTTCAAATGGCCACATGTTGTCCCAAGTTAGACAGGAGACTATCTGTACTGTACCACGCATGCACATTTTTTAGAAATGACCTGCTTTTTGGCATCAAAAGTTCATGTAGTCTGATACCATTCTGATTTACCACCCTTTGTGATCTGCCTCGGGGATGTCTGTTCTATTTTTATTCTTGGTTTGAACATCTCTGAAAACTTTTGTGATTTCTTTGTCACAGCTGAAACAAATTGCATAACAAAGTGTGCAACATGGGCTGCCTTTCCTTACGCGGGGTGGGCGGTCCCCAAATAAGCCCTGTCAATCTGGAAATTCCTGTTTTGCTATCCTAGAAATGTTTTCTTCTTTTGTTTTTTTGTTTTAAATAATTTTCTCCCCTCTCTGCTCTCTTCCTTCCCTCTCATTTTCTTTTGTTTAAACATTTTTAGTTTTCTTTCCAAGATTGCCTTATCTTCTCACCCTTATGTTCATTACTTTTTAAAAAACGTTGATAATAACACATTAAATGTCCAGTGTTGATTTCGCGTTCTTCTTGTCGTGTTCTAATCTATGCCATGCAGCTCTGGTTTTACGGATGCTCTGTCTGCTCTTACTTCTTGCTGAGTATTTAGATTCTAGGATCTCCCTTTCTATTAGTGGTGCTCGATCCATTATTACTGTTCGCCTCCTTGTATCGTTAGAATGTCCTCTGAGCCTCTCTCTTCTGTGTGTTTTCATTTATCTCAAGCTTTCCTCTTTGAGGATCCTGGAGAGCAATGACAACCCATTCATGGCAAAGCACTACAGATTGACTGCAGCCTGGATTGCCCTTGGCAAGGCTTCTGGACAGTGAACTTCATAGCAGCGTGAGGCCGCAAGTCCACCTTTCCAGTGACAGACCCCTCATTGTCAGGGTGTGAAGGGCTGGAAACTCCCCCAACACCAGCCCAGGAAGTGCTACCAGACTGGGAGTATTCTGGAAGGAGCCAAGCAGGGTCCCACAGGGCACTGTATAAAATTTTCAGAGCCCCCACCTGTTCCCTGAGTTGAGAGCTTGTCTGACTTAACTTTGTGAGAGAGTAAATCCGTGTGCTGAGCCTGCAGGGCGAGCCAAGAGGAAATGGGAACTCTGCGGCCTCCCATCAGGTTCCTGGTTTAAGCCCTATGCCCACCACTGCCTGACTTTGACGACAGGGAGACCCCTGAGGATCCAGGTTTCTGGGTATGGTGTGAATTGCCTCACTTCTCCTTGTTGGCCCCTTTGTTAGGAGTCACTTCATCCTGGCAGGTTAGTCAACCACGTTTTAACCAACTTTATCAGCTTTTCCAAAAAATAAATTAAAAAATTGCTGAAATTGTTCACCTGACATAGTGTCCTCTCTTTGTCTTTATCCTTGCAGGTGAGTGCATTTTGTTTTAAGACCATATTTTTCAATCTTTTTCAAAATCATATGAGATATAAAAATTGGGTAATAGTGGTAGGAAGCCTGAGGCAAATGGATGAGGCTGCTCAAGGCCAAGGGGCAACTGGCTTGACCCGGCCAACTGTCCTGGCTCCCACAAGACCACCAAGAGGGCTAAATAATTTCACATTTCTGCCCACTTGCAACCTATTACGTTCACAGAGCGTGGAGGGAAAGAGATGAATAAGTGTGTTCAGTCTACAATGTTCAACTGACACCCCCCAGTGTTCACTTGTCTACACTGTCTAAATGAGATACATTTTTCTCCATGGACATCCATGTCATGGTCCTAGAGGATCCACCCAGCTGCCTCAAAAGGCATCCTCCTAATCCCCTTTACCAGGAACCCAAAGGACACCAACTGTCTCTACGATTGTTCTCCCTAAAAGTAGAGAAGGGCAAATACCAGGCCTCAGGATCAACCACGTAAGTTTCAGGAGCCCGGCCCCCGCGGTAACTGGAGAGAGAGGGGATTCTACCCCAGTCAATGAAACAGAACTGCGGTGAAGACAAAAAGAATAATCTAAAAGAAGCTCACACACAGCTTGCCAGGACAGCATGACATCATGCTCAAGGCCGTGGGATTCGGAATTTGTCATACCTGAGCTGGAATCCTGCCTCCATCATTTACTGGATATGTGAACCTAGGGAAATTACTCCACCTCCCTAAGCTTCAATAGCCTCACCTGGAAAATAGGATTTAATAGTAATTCCTGTTGTTGTGAGTGTTTAAGTGACAAAGCAACTGCCAAGTGCCTAACACAGAGGTGGTGAGCCAATGAGTGGGAAGAAAATATCGATGAACGTTGAAAGGGGAAAAATAATGTTTTCAAAGAAAAAAAAGACAAGGTCTTGATAAAACATTAAAGCGTGGATAAAAAAAAGATCAGGGCCACAGTTAACACACACAGACACGCAGGCCCCTTCCATTCATAGAGAAACAGTAAATATAAAGATATGTAGATAAACATATAGATAAAAATCACAGTTCTCGATATCCTCTGAGGCCCTTATATGTGCTGGTACTTCCAGGAATGAGCTGCCTAATGTTTTCCAGAAGAACAAAGTTAGTATTTCCACTGAGTAATTCATTGGCCCTCAAAATGGGGTCAGGCATCCTCCCCTCTTGCTAGCCCTTCTTTTTACAAGACCACAAATCAAAATATAACTGATAGCTCGTCTCATCATCTGCCTCACTCAGACACCAGCCCACACATTATTCTATGCTGGAAAAAAAAAGGAGCCCAGTGGAAATATTGGAGAATAATAATAAGGATTCACATGGGTACACTTCTAACCATGTACCCCAATGTGTTAAAGGAAAAAAAAAATACTAACGTGGGGGAAAATATAATATAGGTCAACATCTCCTTGACACCTATTGATAGATACTTTATTAAACCAGAAGCTGTTGCTGCTCCAAAAAAAAAAAAAAAACCCCAAAAACCATAAATTTGAGTTTCTTCCAATTTCTCTGTAGTGATGAGGTTTGCATCATACTTGGACAAAGGAGCCATAATTCAATTAGCCAATGATTTATTACAATATAACTTTGCCCACACTAGATATTTGGAAGTGTAAACATCAGAGTATTACCCTCCCTGCCATCCCAGGCTTCGCATTTCAGATTTCATTAGCCAATAAAGCCAGGTTTATTTATAATAAAGTTAAGCCCTTCAAACCACTGACCATGGAAACCAGATTTTGAAATAATTCAGATTTGTGTTTCTGTTCTTTCTAATTAAGGGTAATATCGGGAAGCACAGACAGTGGGTAGCATTGTTCGAGCACCATGGATTTAAGCAAGAAAATCTGATTATCAGCTCATGTCAGAAGCCAAGCGATAATGCGGCTTAGCATTTGTTGGGGCTTTTTCTTTGGCCAAAAGATAATTACCGTTCGTGAGGCCTTACGTAAGTGTATCTAATATCTAAGGCCCTAAAATTTATGAATAGCAAAAGCACACAATAGGCAAAGAAGAATTACTGTATTTATTATTTCTCTGGCTTGTTCCACCATGATAATTTCATTATCTAGCAAAGTTGAACCTCTAAAATCAAAGTATAATTTCTTAAAGGACAAGAAGTTAAATAGCTGGCAAGGTTTTCTGCCTGATTGCCTCCAAGGGAAGTTATTTCCAACAAATAAGAAGTCGACCAGCCAGAATTTTAATAGGACATTTACCAAAGGGGGCTCCGAGTTACCTATTGAGGTAATCGTGCAAACACATGTTAAGCTTCTGCAGGGAGTTTTTTTATTTCTTTCTTAAACTGTTATTTCTCAAACTTAGGCCATTGATAGCAAATGCAACACTTCTGACCAAACAACAGGAAAAAATCTAAACTCAAAAAGCACTTCTTGGCAAAAGCAGGATAGCATACTGAGTGTATCTTACTGAGTGTCAGAATAATAAATGCTGAGAATCCAGAATAGAAAATTTATTTGAACCAGGAGTTAGAAGTTTGTTCCATAAAACCAAATCTATTTATGAGGATGAATAAAATCAACTTGTGATGTTTTCAAGGTGAATTTGAAAGAACCACAAAGAAACAACTGCTTTTGGAAGAGAAAGATAGCATGATTGCCTTTAAGGATAGATTTTTATTTCTTTAGGAATGAATTTCGATTTCTTACTTATTCTACACCAGTAGCAACTAACATTGTATTGAGTCCCTACTATGGACCAGGCAGGCCTTGTTCTAAACACTTTAGACATTTTTAACTCCTCCAACTAACCTTATAAAATCAGTACTTTATCATCCCCTTTTTATATATGTGGAAAATGAGTCACAGAGAGGTTGGAGAACTTGCCTACTGGCTCCCATCCCTCCACGTGTCACATATATAGGGTACCTGATTATATTCATCCTCAGAACAAGATTTGGCTTTATCTCTCAAACTTCTAAACACTAAAGTTTTCCCCTCTAAATTATCAGAATTTATTCTGTATGCCATCTGCTCAGGCTGCTTATATTAAATACTACATCAGTGCTCACTCAGACTCCCTTCTGAAGCAGCAGGAAATGGCAGGTTAGGACTCCTCAGAGGAGTTACCTTGCTGGCTCGGGAACTAACAATCAGCTCCCCAGTCTCGGACAGATTACTCACCTCTCTGTTGAGCGATAGTCAATTGGGAGCAGTGTTCCCTCCCCTGCCTACTTCGCCTGGTTCTTGAGGCAGCATGGAGACGCTTCAAGAACGTTGAGAAGTTTGGAGTACTGCTCAGAGGGGAGCACGTGGATAGGACCATGCAACTGGCAGAGGTTGGAAGCAGAAGCTAAAGGTGTCTTAGTCAGTACCTAACTAGCACACTCCTCCACTCTCCCTGCCCTTCTCCTGAGCTCTTACTTGTACCCTAGGTTTATCTGAGCAAGGGGAAAGAAAGAGGGGGAAACGGTCAGGATAGATCAATGATGACAGTGATGACAATCATGTGTGCAGTGGACTACAGCACAGACCAGGGGCAAGACTGCCCAGGTTGGGATTCTAGATCCGCCCCTCGGACAAATTTTTTGACCTTTCTTTGCCTTGGTTTATCCATCGGTATTTTTATTTATTTATTTCAGATGAATCTGAGGGTGCAAATGATTAGGTTACATTGTTTGTATTTGTTAGATCAAGTTCAAGTTGTAGTTGAGCCCTTCACTCAGAAGGTGTGCTGTATACCTTACATTGTGTGCATTCTGAGAGAGTTTACCAATGTCCCCTCCTCTCCTCTCTCCTTCTTTTCCCTTTCCACCACTTGAATCTAATTGTGTTTTTCTCTCAGGTGGGGGTGTAGTTTTTTATTTATTGGTTTCATGTTAGTTTTGTATACATTGGATACTTGCCTTTCCATTCCTGTGATACTTTCCTAAGTCCCCATCATATTGATAAAATGAGGGTAGTTATAGTCCCTAGCTGACTGTGCAGTTATGACAATTCAGTGACAGTATTTATAGAGAATTTAGAATACCTGGCAGATAGTCCTCACTAAATATATACATCAGAGAGCTATGAGTAGCAGGTACCACCAATTGATTGCTTGTTGCACTAGCAAATTAAAAGATAGAATTATGGCTTTTCTTGGTTTCTGTTTTCTATCCTCATGAAAAATCACTGGTTCTTTTTCTACTTTGGCCAAATGACTAAAACAGAAAATTGTGTTTTACAATTTATGTGGCTGATTTCATCTACTTCTGATTACTTTTAGATTATAGCAAAAAAAAAAAAAGTCCTCTTGAGCATTGTAGAACCATGTTAGATTATTGGGACCTTGGGTATTTATGGGGATTACATTTATGAAGATTCTAAAGCAATAATACCAGAACACAAAATAATCAAGTTAGTAGCAGGCACAGAGCAGAAGAAGAAAAAGAGCAGGGTATCTCCTGCCCCTAAGTCCATGGCCTTAGTTCTTCTGCTCTTGCTTTGATCTTAATGAGACACACTGAGAAAGAAGAGCAAATATAGACCTAAACCTCATGGCATGATCAACTCACTAAATACTCACTATAATGCTACAAAATAAAGAACATTGTCTGTATATCACTTGCATATACGATCAAATGATCTTTAACAAGGGTCCCAAGACTTCTCAATGGAAAGAAGGAACGGAAGGAATTCTTTCCTCTCAACGGAGGAAAGAATAATCCCTCAATAAACAGTGTTGAGAAAACTGAATATTCATTTGCAAAAGAATGAAGTTGGGCCCTTACCTTATATCATATACAAAAATTAACTCAAAATAGACTAAAGAACTAAAGAACAAAACCTATAAAACTCCTAGACAGAAATAGAGGGGAAAGGCTTCATGACACTGGGTTTGGCAATGATTCATTTGATATGACACCAAAAACACAGGCAAGAAAAACGAAAATAGACAAATGGGATTATATCTAGCTTAGGAACTTGTATGCATCAACGTACAAAATCCACAGAGTGAAAAGGCAACCTATGGAATGGGAGAAAATATTTGCAAATCACATATCTGATAAAAGTTTAACAACCGGCTCAGCGCCTGTGGCTCAATCGGCTAAGGCGCCAGCCACGTACACCTAAGGTGGCGGGTTCGAATCCCCAGCCCGGGCCCGCCAAACAACAATGATGGCTGCAACCAAAAAATGGCCAGGCGTTGTGGGGGGCGCCTGTGGTCCCAGCTACTTGGGAGGCGGAGGCAGGAGACTC
>CAUYQV010151166.1:0-38264 GCA_963574575.1 Galagoides demidoff | reverse complement strand
GAGAGGGGAGGGGAGAGGGGAGGATGGGAGGGTAATTGGTGGGATCACACCTATGGTGCATCTTTCAAGGGTACATGTGAAACTTACTAAATGTAGAATATAAATGTCTCAACACAATAACTAAGAAAATGCCGTGAAGGCTATGTTAAGCAGTTTGATCAAAATATTTCAAATTGTGTATAAAACCAGCACATTGTACTCCATGACTGCATTAATGTACACAGCAATGATTTAATTTTAAAAAAAGAAAGAAAAAACAAAATAAATCAGGTTATTTCTCAATCCTTCCAATGTTTTAATGTTCAACTAGTTAAACAATTTGTGGACTTTTCATTCTTGAAAAGCTTAATAATACCTATACAACTATGATACATACCACATATTCATATGACCCATAAAAATTCTCAAAAGTGCAAAAATGACTGGTTCATGCCCAGAATTATATAATTATACACTGTTAAAAGAAGACAGACATTTGAGATCATTTCATTCAACCCTATTATTTTATAAATTAGGGAACTGAGGGCAAAATATTTATGCAGAGAGTTAAGTACTGGCAAAACTAAAACCAGAGGCTGGGCTTTCTGACTTCAAACCCAGAATGCTCTCAGCCCACAGCCCTCCCTCCCTCGGGCATGATTAAATTTAATAATGGAAAAAAAAAAAAAAAAGAAAGAAACCTCCAGAACATATGACCTAATGATGCTTCAGCAATTTCCAAAAAGCCTCTGGGATTAATAGAAATTTAAAACAAACAACAAAAAAAGACTATTATTCAGCTCTCTTAAACAACTGATAGAGTGGTAGGTTGCAGTAGTTCAGTAATGCTAGCATAGGAGGTAGAGACTCTGTCTCTAGGGGAGAAGAAAAACGAACTGAAGAAGAAACCATAACCTGGCAAATTTAAAACAAGACTGTACCTTGTATCTGCATACCAGCTCCAGCCACAAAAGACAGTATCTGTTTCTACGATAATTGAATTCTGTACTATGTAATGAAAAGATGAATCAATTATTAAGTAATCTAAACAGGCAATTATATAAATTAGTACCCGTTTAGTCATAGTTGTTTCCAACTCATCACTTTACTTCAGTGAGGATAACTATAAAGATGACATTTATCCCTTTGAACACTTACAAAGCACCTACTATGTGTCTCCATGCACAGAGAATGCTGCAGTGGTGAACCAGACAGCAAGGCAAAGGCTTCTGGGGATCACTGACCAATGAGAGAGAGAGAGTGACAGGTACTATGGAGACAATAAAAATAGTGTAATGGAATAGGTGACGAGAGAGGCAGGAAGACTGGTGAAGACTTTCTAAGGAGGTGACATTTGATCTGAGACCTGAAAAGGACATTTGAAGGTCTGGAGGAAGAGGATTACATAGACAAAGGTGACCACAAGTACCAAGGCCTAGATAGGGAGGGGACCTGGGTGCACAGAGGCAGAGCAGCTAACACAAGGCTACCTCAGGAGAAGGGGCAGGAGATAAGGCTGAGAGGTTGCAGGAACAGGTAGGCTTAGGAGGGTGTCTGGATTTCATTCTAAGTACAACGGGAAATCCCTGGAAGGTTTTAAATAGGCGCACAACAGGATCTAATTACAGACAATACAGCAAAATCATTACAGACTCTAACCAACCTTTGAGTTTACTGCAGCCATCATCATTCCCTGAATTAAAGATGTACAAGCCCACAACTAATCTCCAGGGACCACAGGAGTCAGGAGGTTCAAACACACTAAAGAATGGCTTGAAATCTATACCATATTATCAAGCTGTAAACATTAAATCAATAAACTAACACACAATTACTCCACAAGTTAGATTATTCTATCTCCCAGATACTCCGCCTATGTACTATCTAGAATAGTAGTAATAAAAATTTTACAAGATGCCTTTTGGAACTCTGAAACCCTCCAAAGAACAAACTTAATTTGAACACATGCTTCTGTATTTCTAAAAATATGTAATTTTACTACTTACAATCCTGTGTCTCAAAGCAAAACAATAGCAATGTCTTAAAAGAGTTAGCCATGGTGTAGGGTATGTCAGAGAAAGTTGAGAATAATGAATCAATGATATTCTTACCATCCTCCTCAGTAGATCTCAATAGATCTTCCACTGCCAGTTTAAGAAAAGTTACTTCCTATTAAATTAAAGGCTACAATTAATCTTCCTGATTGGTCTCTTTAAAATTACATGATTAAAAAAAATATGTATATAGCATCCAAAAATTATTGGCTGTCTAGTCTACTGTTTCAGGCATTTCCAACACTAGTTTTTTAATTGCTAAAGGCTCTTCAATTATTAAAAAAAAAAAAAGGGCACTAATTCCTATGCCATCTTGGTCTGCTGGTTGCCAGGAAGAATATCAAAAAGATTTCAGGCTAATAAAAGAAATAGTGACAATAGAACGTAGTAAATACAATAAAAGAAGTTATGCCTAAATCCTCCAAATTTGGGATTATTCCTTTACATAGAAAATCTCTCTCTTTTGTTATGTGCTATAACATGGAAATCACATCATGTAATATCATCTAGACTTAGGCAATTCTTGGGAACTGGACAGTTACTGAGAACTTTTCAGCTGGGTAGTGGCTTTAACAAATCTGAGGTTTAGAATAATAACTTTGGCATTTAAAAGCTAGAGAAGGAAGACACACCATATGCTGGACATCAATCAAAAGGATATTTTAATATGAAAGCCAAAGACAATGAAAGCTTAGACAATGATAAGAGCCTAAAAGAGAAAGTCCTCACTTGAGGGGAGGTCCTTCCTCAAAAAGACATCTACAACACAGGACATATAATTCTGGGGCATGAGAGAAAAGGTAGTCCAAGATGGATCACAGACTTAAACATAAAAGCTAAAACTATAGAGCTTCTAGAAGAAAAGTCAGGAGAAAAATCTTTGACTACAGGGTAGGCAAGAGAATACTAATTTACACTTCATAAAAATTTTAACTTTTGTTCTTTAAAAGGCACAATTAAAAATCGCTTCTCGGCCTTTGGCTAAGATCAAGTGTAAAAGGCACAATTAAGAAAATATATTAGAAATCATAAAATAGGATAAAATATTGTATCTCTATATATATCTACACACCCTAACAAAGACTTATATCCAGGATATTTAAGCAACTGTTATAACTCACTAACAACCCAATAAAAAAAAACAGCCAAAAGATTTAAACATACATATCACAAATGAAAATATCTGAATGGCAAGTAAGTACATGGAAAGATGCTCAAACTTACCAAAAAGGAAATACAAAATTAAACACAGTAAGATACCCATACACAGCCATTAGAATGACTAAAATTTAAAAGATGAACACCAAATGTTGCAAAGAATGTAGAGCAACTGAAATTTTCATTCACTGCTAGTGAAAATACAAAATGGAACAAACACTTTCTTATAAAGTTACACAACAGCTACCATTGTGCTGTTGAGTATTTAACCAAAAGAATAAAAACATATTTTCACAGAAGTCTTATATACCCATATTCATAGTGCACTACTCAGATTTGCTAAAAACTGGAAATAGCCCAAGTACCCATCAATGGGAGAATGACTAAACATCCATGTATGCATATTACAGGATGTATATATGAATACGTACAATAGAATACCAGTCATCAGCAAAAATGAATTAACTACTGAACACAGCATGGATGAATCTCAAGATCACTAAGCACAGTCAAAGTGGCCAGAGGCAAAAAGAACATATAGCACATGTGATAGTTAGATTTTATACGTCAACTTAGCTAAACAATGGCAACCTAGTATTTGGTCAAACACTAGACCAGATATTGCTTTGAAAATATTTTATAGATATGATTAACATCTACAATCAGCTGACTTTAAGTAGACTTCCCTGGATAATGTAGGTGGGCCTCATCCAACCAGCTGAAGGCTGTAAGAACAAAAACTGAGGTTTCCTAGACAAAAAGCATTCTGCCTCAAGACTTTAACATAGCAATACTGCCTACATTTCCAGTCTGCCTACAATATTGACTCCTGTCTGAGCTTCCCATCTGCTGGCCTATTCTACAAACTCCAAATTCTTTGCAACACAGACTCCTGAATGAGTTTAAAGCCAGTCAGCTTGTCCTAAAAATGCTGAGCTTGCAAATTCCCACAAGAGGGCCAGTTTATTAAAATAAATTTATTTATATATCTACATATATTTTTTAAAATCTCTTTATAGATACTTACACACAGGTAGGATATTATATTGGTTCTCTTTCACTGGAGAATTTTAATACAACATACATTTAAATATGAAATCCATACAAATTATACAATTTATATAAAATTACATAAATGATTTATATAAAACTATAGCACGTATAAACTATAGTGACTAAAAGCAGATAATGATCTTGGTTTATGGGGCCAAGGGTAGTGAAAGGATGAACTGACTATAAAGTAGCATGAGAAACTTGTGGAGTTGATAGAAATAATTTGTATCTTGACTATGGTGGTGGTTTCACAGGTGTATATATATCATATAGAGGCCAGGGATAGTGGATTGCTTGAGCTCAAGAGTTTGAGCCAGTTTGAACAAGAGCAAAACCTCATGTCTAAAAAAATAGCTGGTCAGTTCATAATTGCCAAGTGGTGGAAGCAATCTAAGTGTCCACCAACCTGTGAATGGATCAAAAAACTATGGTATATGTATACCATGGAATATTATTCAGCCATTTAAAAAGATGGAGACTTGGGGCGGCATCTGTGGCTCAAAGGAGTAGGGAGCTGGCCCCATATGCTGGAGGTGGTGGGTTCAAACCCAGCCCCAGCCAAAAACTGCAAAAAAAACATGGAGACTTTATGGCTTTTACATTTACCTAGATAGAGTTGAAATACATTCTTCTTAGTAAAGTATCACAAGAATGGAAAAATAAATATACAATATACTCCCTACTAATATGAAGTCAATATATAAATAATTACATGCTCCTAAGAACAATAAAACACTAATATAGCATAGTTCAGGGGTAGAGGGAAGCGGGAGGAGGATGGAGAGGACGTTTGGCTGAATGAGGAGGGCCTGAGGCAGGATCTCACTTAATGTGCACACTGTAAGGCTGTATAACACGCCCCCTGGGTGAGGAGCTCTTCTTCAAATG
The DNA here is from genome assembly GCA_963574575.1 of Galagoides demidoff. Lineage (NCBI taxonomy): Eukaryota > Metazoa > Chordata > Mammalia > Primates > Galagidae > Galagoides > Galagoides demidoff. Next base: position 33,132 of record CAUYQV010151166.1, on the reverse strand, counting down.
GAACTTTACCCTGGAAGTGAGAACAATGTTAACGTAAAAATTGTACCCTCATATTAATTTGAAAAAAAAAAAAAAAAAGCCAAAAAAATAAAAATAAAAAAATGTAAAAATAGCCAGGTGTTGTGGCATGCACTTGTCCCAGCTACTTGGGAGGCTGGGGCAAGAGGATCACTTGAGCCCAAGAGCTTTAAGTTGCTGTGAGCTATGATGCCATAGCCATCAACCGAGGACAACTAAGTGAAACTCTATCTTAAAAAAACAAACAAAAACTATTAAAATTTTAAATGGGTACAATTTACCATACATAAATTATACCTACACTGGGCCACTGGGTAGAATGATCATGCTATTAGCTAAGATCAAAAATACAGGAATATATACTGAAGTGGATTTAGCTTCAACCACATTAAACTGTGGTTCTGCTGGGATGTCCTATGGTAATGCAAGAAAGCCAGTGAATATGGATCTAGGCCTCAAAGGATAAATCTGAGCTGAATGCAGCTTTGGAAGCTACCTGCACAAAAGTAATACGAATGGCAAGGGAGAGATCTGATAAGAACAAGATAACAACTAAAGGGGGGACATGCCTCATAGACTCTGCTATTGGTTTTTTTGTCACTTAACAGAGTACAGTTTCAATAGAGCAGTGGGGCTCAAAGCTGTACTGAAATCAGCTTTACAAAGGAAAAAACAAAGTTTTTGAAAGTGACTGTAGTAATTATGGGTTATTTTTTGAAGACGCAACCTATAAAAGGAAGAGATAAAGAAGCTGATAAACAGAAATGAAAATCAAGGAGTTTGTTTTTTGGACTTTTTTGGAGGAGGTATTTTTGTTGGCTTGCATTTCATTTTGCTATGCTGTTGTCTGACATGTTATTTAGTTTTGTTTGTACATAGAAAAAACTAGACCACTTTTACAGCCTGAGAGAATTAGACCGCAACGTCAGTGGGTTGATGTAACAAGACAGAAGGGTAAGATTTCTAAATGAAAGATCAAGAACACAGATGGAATTCTTACCTTAAATAATCCTCTCAAAAGGTACTACAAATTCTCAACACAACTTTCAAATTTATTGCAATTTTAAGCATATGTATATGCTTCTTAAAAGAAGAGGTGAGAATCATTATGTTAGCTTAGTCAAGGGCAAAGGAAGAGAAGACTTACTAAGTGACCTCTACGTCAAAGCCTTTCACATTTATCATAGCATTTAAACATCAAAACTTTGACCATTTGCAGATGAAGAATGAGAATCTCAGAGAGGTCAACTGACTTTCCCAAGGTCAAAATCCAGTTGGCAGGAGCCTAAGACTCAAAAATGAGGTTGGTCTGACTCCAATCTCCTTCCACTTCCCCATTCCATGCTTTGTGCCTGACAACGTGAAAGAATCACAGTGGAGCAAGAATAGTTGAATTCAGCTATATAGTGAACAGTATGTGGGACAAGAAGAAAAAACTGCCTGAGACCACTGAGCTAGCTTCAAGGCTCATATATACATGACCTTGAATTTAGCCAACCTAATTAATTAGATTCTGGACAATAGGCAGAATGAGCCAATAAATCAACACATGTCACAAGGAGACTTCTGTAGACTGAATATTTGTGTGTCCCTGCTCCCTTAAAATTCACATGCTGGTCCAGGGTGAATGTATTAGGAAATGAGGCCTTTGGGAGGTGATTAAAAAGGTCATGAAAACTCATGAACGGGATTAGTAGCCTCAATAAAAAAGCCCAAATACCTTGTCTTTTCTGTCATGTGGGTACACAAGCAGAGAGCCATCTATGGCATATCAGACACAGAATCTGCTGGCTCCTTAATCTTGGTATTCCCAGCCTCCGGAATTGTACTGTTTAGAAAACCACTCATTCTATGGTATTCTGGTACAGCAGCCTAAAAGAAACTAAGACAATGGGGTGTGTCATTTTCTACCAAATTCATAACAGCAGCAGCAATGGCTTTTCAAATGTCATTTCTTTGAGTTCTCTCAATATCTAGAGGAGAAATACTCTAAATTTTGCTTAACAAAACAAAACAGAACCTATATCCTTTCACTTCAAAAGTATTTTTAGTAATCCTTCCCCCAAATCTGGCATATTGTACTGACAAAGAAGTGTGAATAAAGAAAACACACAAATTAACAACAAGGATAACTTAACAGGTATCCAAAGTTCTCATTAAGAACTATATCTGAGCAAAGTATCACAAGAATGGAAGAAAAAATATCCAATGTACACAGCCCTACTATGAAACTAATTTATAGCTTTCATATGAAAGCTATAACCTAATTATAGCCTAAGAATACAGGGAGGGGGGAGGAGGAGGGGAGGGGAGGGGGAAGGGGAGGATGGGTGGAGGGAGGGTGATTGGAGGGATCACCTCTATGGTTTGTCTTACAAGGGTACAAGTGAATCTTTCTAAAAGTAGAGTATAAACGTCGTAACACAATAACTAAGAAAATGACATAAAGACTATGTTAACCAGTTTGATGAAAATATTTCAAATTGTGTATGAAAACACCACACTGTTACCCCATGATTGCATTAATGTACACAGCTTTCATTCAATAATAAAAAATAGCTAAATAAATAAATAAAAGAACTATGTCTGAAATTTACTTCTTCATCTCAGGGAGACAATTAAGGCAAACTAAGTTAAAGCCACAAGGAAACTCAAATAAAAAAAAAATATATATATATATATATATATATGTGACACAATGCACAAAGGTCAAGCGACATTACAGGTTTTTGAAGGGCTTTGACAATGTCCTACCTTCTGCCTAACTGTGAGACTCAGACTAGTTAACACAAATGTTCCATATTATTTCTTAACACTTTTCAGCAACTGAAATCTGTAAAACATTGGGGCAGCACCCGTGACTCAGTGAGTAGGGCGCAGACCCCATATACCAAGGGTGGAGGGTTCAAACCCAGCCCCAGGCAAATTGCAACAAAAAAATAGCCAGGTGTTACAGCAAGCACCTGTAGTCCCAGCTACTCGGGAGACTGAGGCAAGAGAATCGCCTAAGCCCAAGGGCTGGAGTTGCTGTGAGCTGTGACACCATAGCACTGTACCGAGGTCGACAAAGTGAGACTCTGTCTCAAAAAAAAAAAAAAAGAAAAGAAAGAAAATAATAAAATCTACAAAACATATTAAAAGTAAGAAAATAAAGTGAAGTAGGCACCTTAGAGTAGACCCAATTCAGCAATACCACAAAACTAAAGCTTAAGTAAGGGTACTCTTAAAACTCCAGCAGCCTACAGCTCCCAGCATAACCAAAACCAAGCCTGTTGCTCAGGCTGTTTTTCTATGTCTACCTTTTCCCTTTTGCTTCCAAAAACATCACATACTGCCTACAATCTTGATTGGCCCTCAGCATACCATGAGAGTCTGTTATACTCAATTTTAGTTTTTTTTTTTTAATTCTTTTATGAGCAGTACTATCTATAAGGATTGTCCTTCATGACTTTCATTTTTTCTTTAGGCCTTCTCAAGAACAAAGAGAAAATCTAATTATTTCTGAAAATAGATAAAATTTATTATGTCTTTCCATTGCCAGATGGGTCCACTGGACCATTTTACAAATCTAAGATGAGACCTTAGTGGTGTTACTTTTCTATATCATGAAACACTTTGCTATTTCATCACCCTATAAATTATTTCATTATTACTCATCAATTATTCCCCACTATGCTTAAAAATTTTTAAATTAAAAAAAGAAAACAGAAAAATGGTGATATAGTAGGATGATGTAATAATGAAATTATTACTATTATATCATCCTTCAACTTTTTTATTGCATTGCTCATGAACTTCCAAAAACAGTTTTAGAGAAGGCACTAAGTTCATAGCCTCCCTATGGCTTTCACTGAACACAGTTGAGAATTTTCAACTTTTCATTGTCTGCACGTAACAGCAAACAGAAGAAAAGTGACAAAGGAATATATGTCACAATGAAACAGCTAATACAGGCATTCTGGTGATGCTAGCATGCTGCTTAGTTAGTTACCCTGAACACATTATTTCTTTACTGTAGGTATGTCACTTTTTTTTTACTAGAAGTACTTATGTATGAGTAAGTATAAGAAAATGATTGCTTATTGGTAGAATAAAAATTCAAAGTCAGAAATAACACTGATACCAAGCAACCACAGACTGTACACGTAGGTGGATAAGCCAGTGATATCACTGCTTTCTGATGGTTCTTTGTATACCAACTTTGCTCATACACAAAATTACTAAAAATATTATACAAAATTACCTTCAAGCTGTATGTATAAGGTGCTTATGAAAGATAAATTTCATGTTTAGACTTGGGTCGTATCTTCAAGATATCTCATTATGTATAATGCAACTATTTCAAAAACACAAAAAATCCAAAATTCAAAACACTTCTGGCCCCAAGCATTTCAGAAAAAGGATATTCATTATATATAGACAAAATCCAGATTATAAGTCTTCAAATGATGATACCCTAAATATGTTTCCTCAAATTCAAGAAATGATGCATCACCAACATATTTCTAAATAAAAAAGAAAACGAAGTGTTATCATCCAACAAGTCATTTAACAGGAAGGACCACATCATGCAATATTCTTCAACAAAAGCTTGGACCATACCAGTTTGCCAGAAGGGCCAATGAAAAAACTTGATAGGGTTAGTGGATGACAACTAAAAGGAAATACATGCTATGAAATGAAAAATATTCATTAGATTGACCATGCTAATTGGTTTTTACAAACCAAGTAGTAAAAATGTTTTGCAATTATGAAGAAAAGATGATGGCTCCCTTCTCTTCAACCGAACTATGAACCAGCCAAAATTTCAAAAACTTCTTTAAGCATGGCATCTGATGACATAAGCACAGAAGAACAAGAAGAAATAATAAACTAGAACTTGTGAGAGATGTATTTGAAATATGAAATCAGTATTAACAAACTGGATATGTTCTAGATCCATGTACAATAGCTGATGAGAAGTTAGTTGCATTCATAGAATGTTAAACATTTGGGGCACATGATGGAATAAAACTTGGGCATAGTATGCTTACATTCTTGTTAAAGTATTTTGATAACGCTGTTGTCCTTTCCCTTTATTGTTCTGTAAATTGTCAAGAGAAAAATGCAAAAAAAAATGTAAAAGGAGCCATTGGACCCAGATAGTAAATGGTAATGAACTATTCTTCCTAGTATATAGAAGATAAAGCAGCTATGCAACATTTCTGTGAATGTCTAAAAAGATGCATTTTAGCAACAGAGAATACCATCGTTTGAATCTTAGCATGATTAAAGAAGAGCTTGTTTAATTAAAATTGTTGTTTATCCTCCCTTCCCACAGCAATCACATCAAGTTATTCTACTCATTTCAATACCAGAAACCATTTTTCAATTGGTCAATTTTTTTTACCTCTAAAATAAATAGGCATCAAAACTCTGTAAAACATCCTGGTGAAACTAGAGATCATATTAAATCCTCTTTAAGACTGTCCCTGCCTCCAGACTTCAGATTCCACAATACTGAAAGGTTTAATCAAGATTTATATCCAATGGTCCATTAAAATTCAAATGTATTTCTGATCTACAATTCCTCCCCCTGCCCCCCGGAAGCATGTATTTATTATTTTCACAGCTTATCCTAAATTCTATCTCAAAGCTCCTACTCATACTTCCTTGTTGTTTTTTTTTTTTTAGTAAGTCTTTCGTACAGAGTCTCATCCTACTGCCCTGGGTAGAGTACTATAGTGTCATAGCTCACAGCAGCCCCAAACTCCTGGGCTCAAGCACTCCTCTTGTCTCAGCCTCCCAAGTAGCTGGGACTACAGACACCTGCTACAATGCTTGGCTAGTTTTAGAGATGGGGTCTCACCCTTGCTCAGGCTGGTCTTGAATGCCTGAGCTCAAGCAAACCACCCTCCTCGGCCTCCCAGAGTGCTAAGATTACAAGCATGAACCACAGCACCTGGCCCTTGATCTACAACTCCTAATCACACTTGATTTTCCATTTCTTTCAATTAAATAATCTCTGAAACTTTGTACACAGAATTCTAAGTGACTGACCAGTTTTTAATAATTTCTAAACATTAGAGTTGTTCTTGTTAAGGACTCAGTCTTCACTATTAGTAGTATTTTCCAGACAATGTATTAAATGTTCAAAAGTTTATCTCCAGTTCAACTTTGCTGATCAAAGACAACAGTCAGCACTAACAACTGTTATCCCCACCATTGTCATCCCAAAGTATACAGCATTTAAACCATTTTCTTGGCATCATCTGTAAAATCACCTAATCATAATTCTGATACTCAAAGGCTTACCCAGGTATAACTTGTTTGCTTTTATCCTAATAGAACCCAGCTTCTATGACTTTGAGTCCTTGTGTTTTCTTTCTATGCTTGTTTCCATCTCTTTTCTCACTGTTAATCATACAATTTCTCATCCCCACATACTAGTTTGATATAATCACTGTAAATGTCTATAGCTGCCTCTTTACCATTTACATATATTTCTAATATAACCAAACTTAGCAGAATTATATTTAAAGGCAATGAAATCTGATCTAGCATAGCTTTAATGACTTCAGTTTGAGATATTAGAAAATTTTCTGACCTATTTTCTCATTTTTTGCCTATATGCCAGGTAATCACAGTTGTTACAGAGCCTTTGTGTTGTTTCTGTTGTTTACAGAGTAATGTAATTATTAAACTCCTATTCCAGAGTTATAAAATAGCCTCCTCCAGCAACAGCCAATGATATCATTGTTGAGTTGTTTTCAATAGAAGTTCAAGCTGTACTTCCTGTCTCACAGGTCATGTCTGGTTCCGTTTTTTGGTTCCTCTCCATTGTATTCAATCCCTTTGGTTCTCAAGGTGCCTACTCACTGATCTGAGGTTAAAAGAACAGGAGAGGCAATGTTGGTTTTTAATTTTGTTTTTGTTTTTGTTTTTCTTTAATTATAGCAGCTGAACTTTTTCATCCAAGCTGTGGCTTCTCTTTGACTTTAGATTTCTCTGGATGGCTTCCAAGACAGAAATTAAACTGAGTGTCAATGAAAACAAACTTATAAAACAGGCCTTCTTGGCAACCCCTTTCTCTAGATATAGAGGTGCTAATGGATTTTCATCTCTTTCCTAGGAGCTCTAAGATGACTTGAGTTTCCTACTCTCTTTTCTACTGTCTATGTAGTTAACTCAGTGGCAGCCAAATACTGTACCTTAGCATCTTTCATTCTGAACCCCTTTGTAGATAAAAGAGGGGTTGAAATGGGAGACCCATTGAAATGGTTAGTTTTCTGCTATTGTACTCTTTTAAACCAGATAGGACAAAAACAAAAAAGGAAGATTTGTGTTAACACAAAAGAAGTACACCCTCATGCCTCCAAACACACACCACCACAGCTACCATTTACCTATTTAGAAATGCAATTAAACATAAATATTTTCAGAGACAAATCAGTGCCTGCATTCTAAAGCTCTGTGGAAGCACTAATTCTCATGAGTCATTACCTAGGATTTCATGCCTATGCCACACAGGTGAGTCATGCTCCAACCTAGTAAATCTATTCACTTAAAGCTCTCAAAAACAGAATTGGGTTTTGCTATATAGGGGCTCTTATCTTTTCATGTATAGAGGAAAGGATTGAATCTAACAGGAAACTATAAATGATTTTCTTTCTAGTTTTATGCAGTAATGGGTATATTCTCCCAGATTCTAGGACTTCTCAAAGTTGTAGTAGAAATTGTGATTCGGGCTCCCTTCATCCAATGAAAGCACACGTCCCACTGTTTGTTAACTGAGTGAAGACCAAATAACACTGTGGTACTTTTGAAAAGCTGAGGGAATTGCTGGTTTAGTGATCTCCTTTGACATTATTTACCTTTATTTTCTCCACTCCTTTTGGAAAATTAATTTTCCTAACTTGATATTTCTTCATATGGAAGGAAATGTTCTGTGCTATCTTAATATTATGATTTAGGGCCTGATACTCAGTTTAGGTTCAAGGTGAGACAGTTTTCACTTGCTTTATTTCCACTCACTGCCCGCCCACCACCACCACTTCCTGTAGTCCAAGGATCTGGCAGGGAGTGGCTAGCAGGACTAGAACGTGGATGGCAATTAATTACAAAAGCAACAGGTCCCAGCTTGTTTCTCCTTTCCACCCCCAAGAATATGTATAAATCTATACATCTATATAGATGGTTTATTTTTCAAAACTTTTCATTTTATATTCTTTACCCTCATATAGCAACTCTGAGTTAGTGACTGGTGACTTGGATTTTCAAGATGAAGGCTTTAATGTTGAAGTGAAAGGATGGAATATTTAACACCCCTATTCTTTCAGCCCAAGTTCAAAACCAGTGGGAGACAGACAGGAAAGCCAATGCACACAAAGATTCCTCTAAAATCAGCTTTATTACTACTAAGGCCTACGTTGGAAAAGGCAATTTAGGTCATTAGTCAAGTGGTCTTTCATGGGCGGGGAACCTGGGATTTGGGGGCCACACGTGGCCTTCTGGATCCTTAAGTACATACAGCCTTTTGTTGAATTCAATTTTTACAGAACAAATCCTTTTAATAAAGAGGGAGCACACAGCAGTCACAAGCAGAGTTCAACAGCAGAGGCCCTCCTAAGGAGACCTGCCGCTGTAGCACTGACCGCCATATGTGCGAAACAGGAGAGAATATAGGTTCTGCAGGAAAGGAAAAGCTGAACTAGGAAGGCCCAGTTCCTCTTTCCAAACTCCAAGGAGATAAATCACTAAGTTTCCTAAGGCCAAAAATATTACTTCAGTGAATGCCCATCCTATATAAGCAAACAAACATGAAACCAGAAGAAAGAACCAAGTTCTCCCCAATATACAGCACCAAAACTGCCCCCAAATCCAGCCTGACATTCCCTATTCCCCACACATAGAATCTCTCTGACTAGAACACTTGTTCTCTCCCCATATCTAAACCCTACTCATCTTGTATTATGAATATCATCTTCAATTCTCCTTTTTTATAGGAATCTTAAATCATGTATCCATTTTAAGAACATTTGCTTATTAAAAACTAAGCAGTATACTCATTTATTTACATACTTCCTATGATGCAAGCACCCCTCTTTGGAGACCACCCTTGCATGCAATGGGGAGTAACATCAGGGCTCCCCAGAGGAACTTTAAGAGAACTTCGGAAGCGGTGAGAAAGGGAAAAGGTGTGATAGGGCCATGCATGCAATAGTATAAGTGCAATCAATAAATTTGGGAAAAGGTCACATTCAGGGGTGGTTTGAAGTGAAGGATATAGAATTCTGGATGATTTCAAAGTAACAATTCTGAGTGACTCAGAAAATATAATAGCATTAACCAAAAAGGAAAATGTACAACCCAGCAATTTGAGAGAAGGACATTTAGAAGGAGATAACCTTAAGAAGTATTTATATTTAAAAGACAAGAGGAACAGAAACTAATGAAGGAGTAGAAAATGGTCAATGACATTGGAGAAGAACAGGACAGGGAAGTGTCATAGTAGTCAAGGGAAGGGAAAATCATTTCAAAAGGATGAGATGATCATTTGTATCAAATACTGTCAATAATTAAATGAGACAAGGAACAAAGAACATTAGTGAAGGTGGCAAATAACTAACAATATAAGCTAGCATCTAAGTGCTTTGCTTTCCACAGGCCAGGCACACTAATCCAAGAGGTTTTACATCTATGAGCTCATTTAATCCCCCAAAATCCTACGGTAAGTATTATTACCAACCCTGTATTTCGGTGATCAAGAAAATTAATAATAAGGAATATGTAATAAGGAAGAGGCAGAACCCAAATTTTAATGAAGTGGAGAGCAAATGAGAGGTGAAAAAATAATCTACCAACAAATGATCAAAGGGAAAGAAATCAGAACAGTAGCTGGAGGAAAAAATAATTTTGGTTTTGTTTGTTTTTTATTTCTTAAGATGGAGGCTAGTTGAGCACTGAAAATATTTACAGACTGAAATGACAGATTCTAAGTTTGTCCAATAGGAAAAATGCCTCTGGCGCCACTGGGAAAAGTCACAGCTAGAGAGAAGAGGGACACGCTATCAAATGGTCCAGAAAGTAGATAGGAATGGACACACAGTATAGAACAGCCCTGTACCATGGGCTGGTGGGCTCTGAAAGTGAGAAATAAAAAGGAAGGACTGAAAAAGCATTGAGATCTAAAAGGGGATCAGACAGAAAGGGTAGCTGGGTAGCAGTCTCAGGCTCCTTCCTTTCACCCCAACATAGTGGTGACAACAGTTCCATACAGACTGCAAGAGGGTGAAAGAGGCAAATGTCTGACTCACTGCAAGATGACATGAAAACCTTACAAAGACAGAACCCAGGGCCCTACTCACCCTGTAGGAAAAGCACTCAGTGACCTTCTCCCTCTTTTTGGTAGCACCCTGCTTCCTCATGAATTCCACGTGAGGTCAGAGATCACAGATACAGGGCATTACACGATAATTACTTCAGAAGCATGCAGTGTTATGGAGAGAAGAAAAGAAGGCTCCGAGAGCTGTGGAGGGGACAAGTTACTGCAACCACTTTAGCTAAACAGGTTGGCTACTTCCCTAGGCAGTCTGGGAGCTCACGCAGAGCCCAGAGGCTGAATCGCTTGCTGCTATAGAACAAAAAATGAGTTAACTCAGTCGCACTGGTAAAATTTCTGGATAAAAATTTTAATGAGCTAAGTGGATCCTTAGGTTGGTAGATTTTGTGGATTTAGCTGCCAAGTGGTGTTAAAAGGGGTGTTAAAAAGCAACAACTGTGTTTTGATATCTTACTTTGCAATTTATATTTCCTGGGTAAAAATGCTAAGAGTTTTTTCCCATTGGTACTTCTAGCATAACCATTAAAATAAAAGTAGAGAAAGAGTTCTATTTTAAAATGGATTTTAGACATGTAATACAGATATTTTCTTTAAGAATATATATCCTACTTTGATTAATCATAAAAAAAAAAACCAAGGTCATAAAATTAAAGAACTGTTCTAATTTCTAAAATTTAAATTGAAAGCATAAACCTACAAGAAAATCATGTACTATCAAGAGAACAGAAATGATTACTTAAAAAAAAAAAAAACTTTCTTAGTTTTTTTTTTTTTCTTTTTTTAAGAGTTACAGAAATATGTTAACTGAGTGGAACAGACCAGGGTCATAATCCAGGGTCAACTGATAATTACTTATGGGATCTTAAACAATCAATTCCCTCCTTAAGACTCAGTCTCTTCACCTATAAATGAGAGACCCGAACTAGATTCAAAGTACATCCAAAACACAGCTTTTAAATGCAGATAATCAATTTTCTAGAAAACAGGATTCTATTTAGCTGGACAGTAAAGAATACCCATAGAACCTGTAATTTATTAATTAAAAAAATCAATACTGCTATATCATAATAATAAATGCTATCAGGTATCACACACTAAATAAAAGCTATTAATTAGATTTTCATTAGGTTTTTAGATCTGATTAAAAATGAGAACAGAGTCTAGGAAATTTCTGTTAGTGTTTTCTAAATCTTTTAAAAATACTCACAGAAATGTATTGCAACATTTAGTACTTTTACTTCAAATTTGTAGAATGCCTATATTTTTTCCTTATATTATTGACGCCTTCATTAAAAAAAAAAAAAACATATTCTTTTAGCAGCTTGCTTAGAAAACAGTATTATTTGACAACAGCCATTCTTCCCAAAATATTCAGAGGGAGGTTGCATTACATTTAAGTTTTAACTTAAGACTCCTCCATCCCCAGAGAATATGCACATGTGCAGGCCTGTCTGTCCTCATTAAAGACACCAGCAGGACACCCCTTCCAAGGGATATCATTATTGCTGTAAGCAGACTGCTACCAACTACAAACAAAAAACCCACCTATGTGTAAATCTTGTTTTATGTTCACCCTCAAAATCTGGATTTCCTTTAAAATTAAATCATATTCTCTAGCTTACAGTGTGGAAGGAGAAGAAAAATAAAAATGGGCAACAAACAGAACAGGGCTCACACCGAGGCTACATCCACTCCACAAAGTGGGATTTCACCCATCCCACACAGGAGAACTTGAAGCTTAGGAGGCAACGTAAGATACGTGTAACTGGTGAAACTAGGATTCAAAACCAATTCTATTTGGCCACCAAAACCATATATTTCTTTCACCAGTTCACAAGCCATGGTAAGCACAGAATCAACAGCATTAAAGGTTGAGAATGGATCCCCCGTCATCATGATAGTTACGACACAGTAACTATCCAGACCAGGAAGTTAGTGACTAACCAACTATTCAGAGGAAACAAAAGGTCATTGATATCCTTCACCCTGGGAAGGCAACAGTACCAAAGACAGAAATTGGGGAAAAAAATAGCCAAAATGTGCAAGACCACACCCAATATCATCTTCGTATTTGGATTTAGAGCTCACTTTGGTGGTGGAAAGACAACGGGCTTTGGCATGATTTACGATTCTTTGGATTATGCAAAGAAAAATGAACCCAAACACAGACTTGCAAGGCATGGCCTGTATGAGAAGAAAAAGACGTCAAGAAAGCAGCGAAAGGAACGCAAGAACAGAATGAAGAAAGTCAGGGGCACCGCAAAGGCTAATGTTGGTGCTGGCAAAAAGTGAGCCGGAGATTGGATAACAGGCGAAGGAGTAAAGACTCTACAGTGATGTTATCTGCAGCCATTGTATAGATTTTTCACAAGAGGATTAATAAAAACTTTTCATGTGAAAAAAAAAAAAAAAAAAAGACCCAGATCCACACATCCTGGGTGCTTGCGGTCAAGAGGGTGCCTGGTGCTTCGGGGCCCTTTCAGTGGACAGTGCTGGGAAACATATACTTTTTAGGGGGAAAAGTTTATGCACATATTGCTATTTCCCATGCAATTCCTTCACACTGAAACTTTTCTCCACATCATTCCCATAATCACAGTTTGATTTATTGTCTCATCTGAAGCAATCTTCTTTGATAACAATACCAACACTATTACCAACCATACCAGTGAATAATTAGAACCTAACGCTGTCTCATGGCTCCTTTTGACCTTAGAGCAGCAGTTCTCGACCTGTGGGTCATGACCCATAGGCCTGTATTAAAGGCTGTGGCATTAGGAAGGTTGAGAACCACTGCCTTAGAGTGTCCCTGTGAAGGAGTAGATAGCAGTAGGGTGTCTAAATTCATTTGAAAGAAATTCCTTCTCCACATTAATATCAATGGGTGTCATTCTTTGCTCAGTTTGTTTACCATTTTTGGAATTTATTTATTTTTTAAAGATTACCTTTTATTTTATTTTATTATTTATTTATTTTATTTTTGAGATGGCATCTCATTCTGTCAATCTGGGTAGAGTATCATGGTGTTATAGCTCCCAGCAACCTCAAATTCTTGGGCTCAAGTGATCCTCCTGCCTCAGCCTCTGCAGTAGCTAGGACTACAGGCACCTGCCACAAGGTCCAGCTAGTTTTTTTTTAATTTAAATTTTATTTTTTAATTGTCACTACATTTTTATGACTCACAGCAAAGACAAAGTAGTCTTGCTTTTACCTCCATTCTGCTTTCATAGCCACTTTTATTAGTTCCTCACTCATTCCTCTAGTCTCTCTTTATTAAATTAATTTTCATGATTTACTTTATTTTTCTTTTTCTTTTAGAGATTGCCAGATATTTGGCATTCTAATTAGTTTTTTTGTTACCTCGTTATTTAGGTGGTTATGTCCTACAGAGTCACTGCAAATGTTGATTTATTGAATATTGAACCATTTCTTCCGGGGAAAGTAAAGGCTCAGATAACCCCAAGCCTCTGATCTTATTTTTTTAAATCATGGATTAATATGAGTGTACATACAATAAGGTCATATTATTTGTGTTTGTCAGGTAAAGTCCAAAGTCTGAGTTGTAGCCAAGTCTTTCACCCAAGAAGTGTGCCACCCGCCCCCCAACATTGTACCTATGGGTCTAAGGTCATTGTACCTAGAAACTAAGTGAGCCCTTTCCCATCCTCTCCCCTTTTTGAATTTAACTGTGTTTTTCTCAAGTGTGGATCTGTACTTGTTGGTCTACTATTTTCAGATTAGTGTTGAGTACATGGGTTGCTTGCTTTTCCATTCTTGAGATACTTTTCTTGGGAGAATGTTCTCCAAATCCCTCCAGGTAAATGCAAAAGATGCTAAGTCTCCATCTTTTTATGGCTGAATAGTATTCTGCAGTGTTTATGTACCATGGTTTTTAAATCCATTCGTGGGTTGATGGGCACTTGGGTTTTTCCACATCCTTGCAATTGTGAATTGAGCTGATCACAAAATTTTTGTGAACTGACCAATCCATAACCTTGTTTTATGCAGGTGTCTGTTTAAAGATACCTCATAATACATGTTGTTGAACCTGCAACATTGAATTCATAGGCCGTGCACTGTAACTCACGCCTGAACAAGGATTGGCACTTACTGGATTTAGGTACATGAGGCTGCACCTCAGCCCCATGCTTGGGGACATTTTAAATAAACAAATCACCAGTAAAAACCCTCAAAATATGTACATTCACTAAATAGACTTCAAAAGGACACCTGTTTAGACCACAACATGCAAAACAAGAACACAGAACTTGGCCATGTTTAATTTTGACTGGGACTAACATTTTTTATCTCTCTGCACAGGTCTGTGACTATCATGGGTGTAGATTTTGTGGTTACTCATATGTTTTTATGAATAGACAAATTCACAAGTAGGAGGTCTACCAATGACAAAGATTTACTGTATGTCTACCTGTCTCTGTCATTGATAAATTAGGTACAGATTTTTATATATTTTATAATAATATTAATTATATGAGTTCTAATATTGAAAATGCACATCATGTAATAACTTAATTACCTGCATATATTGGTGTAATATAATTTTTTTAAAAATTTCCCTGAGACTTCTTCCATAACATAAGAGCTTAAAAGTATGATGCTAGATTTCCAAATATTTAGGCATTTTTCAAAGTGCCTTTCTGTTATTAAGGTATAGTTTCATTACATGGGGCCAGAAAATGTGGAGAGTGGGCTGTGAGGTGGCAGGGCCCTCACGGCCTGGGCGACATTCAGGGAACAACTCCCAGCTGCTTTCCTCCTGCTGAGTCAACATGTTTTTCCTCCACTTAAAACATGCTTTTCTCCTTCTTAGATGTTTTGCCAGAAGTCACAAATATCTTTCTTTACCTAGTTAATCTTTAGAAACTATGCAACCCTTCCCTTCTGTTTCTCATCTTTAACATATGTTACTGGCGTTAAGCAGTAGAGACCATCAACAGAATACTTCTTAATAAAGTTATTTACATTTTCCAATCATATTGTAAGACCAAAAATATGTTTTTTGTCTATACTACTTTTGCATAAACAACCCTGCTGAGATACTATAAAATTAAGCTGATTTTGTAATCTGGTGCTGGCTACAGTTGTGACTGTTCCAGACCTTTCAATCCCATCTTTGTCTCTTGTATCTTTTCTCTTATTCCCCACCATTCCCACTCTGGCTCATTCTCTTTCCCGCTGGTTTGTGGTAAGAAAACATACTTTGTATGATTTATTTTTTTTAATAGTTGTTAAAGTTTGTTTTATGACTCAGAATATGATCTATCTTGATAAATGTTCTATGTATACTTGAAAAGAATATATATTTTGCTTGTCAATTTGAGAGTCCATAAATGCCAATGGCAGCCAGTGGTAGTGTCCAGGGCCTGGAGTCTCTTCAGATTTTCTGTTGGCCTGTTTTGTCTATCACAGAGGAGGGTGGATATCTTGAAGTATAATTATAGATGTGTCCATTTTGTCAGCTTTTTCAGTTTTTGCTTCATGTATTCAGGAGATTTGTTCTTTCCTACATACAAATGTAGAATTATGATTTCCTTTTGATTAATTAACCTTTTTTATAATTATGCAATATCCATCTTTGTCCTTATTGATTTCCCTTGTTCTGAAGTCCACTTTTTCTGATGTTACTATAACCACTTTCATCTTTGTATTAATGTTTACTTAGCATATTATTTTATCATTTTTTTACTTTTATTTTATCTAGATAATTATATTTGAAGTAGGTTTTATTGTAGGTAGTATAGAATTAATTGGTTTTCAAAAATTCAGAACAGTCTCTTTTAATCAGTACTTTTAGGCCATTTATATTTAGCGTAATTATTGGAATGATTGAATTTGGGTCTTCAATTTTATTGCTCAAATTATCTGAAATTTGAAAGTTGAGAACCCTTCCAAATTGGGTTCTTCAAAAGATGTCCATCATTTTGGGGATATGACCTGAGTTTTTGGAATACAAGATGTTTTAGGATTATCTTAAATTTTCCTTCTCTTAGTCCCTCAAAAGCTGTTCCTCCAAATGACACTGATACCATTGGAAAATGATATTTAGAAAGCAAGATATGTGTGCTAAATCTGCTCATTTTATACTTCAGTGACATTCATTGTTTCTAGGCCTTCTTCATGGACAGAGCAAGAAAACATTTATATGTCTACAGACATACATATACACATCTATATCATCTCCAGGTCCACGTATCTATAACATCTGTGTATGTGTATGTAGGCTCACGCCTTTGATTCCACGTAACACGGTAGGGTTCATTTCAGCATTCCCCCTTTCTTCATGTATAACTTATTTCCCTGACAATGGGAGTCATGCCTACCATTATTTAAATATACTTACTTATTTTTTTCCATCTTGGAACACACAATAAACTAGTTTCAGAATTGCTAAGTCACACTGTTGTACAGAACCAATTCCCTAGCCAGAGTATGATGCTTTTACACCATTCTGTTTGTCTTCATTTTAAAGTCCCCAGCATTTTTGATTGATTTATTTGCACTGCTTGTAGCTGAGCCTCTGGTGTTCAGCAGTTGTTCATCCACTCTGTGTCTGCTTCACTGAGGGGTTCTTTCCTGTTACTACAGTCTGGTCATCTGAACCTGGGAGGAGAATTTATTTCCAGATAATATGAAGCAGACCTTGGCTAGAGCAACGAGCTCACCTGGTACCAGTTCCAGGTAGTGTAGCTCCAGCGACCCTTCCAAACTCAGCACCTTCTCCTGCCAGCTTCCATGCCACAGAGGAAAGTGCTGTCCAGCAGCTGTCCTTGCCTAAAAGAAGCCAAATGGATAAATACAGGGGTAGCTGGAGGGAGGGGCCAACATGGTCCTAGATACGTTAGAACCAGGCTCTTTGGAGGAGCTGATCTTCCCTGTTAGGAATACAAGGAGGGAGGCCAGGAGCAGAAGTGGCTTAATTTCTTTCTGTGTGATCAAATTGTTCTCCTTCAGTTTGCATTTACATTTTGATTCTTAGAAACTGCACTCTGGTCTGGCAGAGCCTGGTATTTCTGCTTCCCATTCCTTTTGAAATATTGTGTTTCCTTCTTCCTTAAGTTGTATTTAAGGGGATTTGAAAAAAAAATTGAGGGATGTTTCTTATACAAACCAGCTTTGGTTGTCATTTTTTTTTTTTTAAAAAGAGTCATCACCTTGCACTGATGCCAGAAAGTTCCTATTCAGTTTCTAATTTTTGATCTTCTTAACAGTCTACAATATGCACAACCTTAAGTTTAGTCTCTTTCCAGAAGAGGAAGATTATTTTGCTGTGGAAATGATCTATATTTGGAGGAGTTTTAGAGCTATGCCATTTGCCATGCAAGTGGGGGCAGCCTGGGCTTTGGAATTTGCCTGCCAGTTATTACTAACCCCTTTAGGGGATTGAACAACCAAGAACAGGGCCGTTAGCACTTCTGTCACCAACTTGGAGGTAAGTATCAGCATTTAATACCGAAACCTTTGTGTTGTTGGTTTTATAGGGTTCCTTCATGAAATTAGAATGTATTTCTGCCTATTACACACATAATGGGTAGATTCAGAGTCTAGATTCTATATCATCCATGTATGTGTTTAGTGGAAGGAGATATTAGCATATCTTTTTCTTTAACATTCTATTTTAAGGAAAAAATAGAACTGAATGTAGATTATTGAGTTACCATAAAAGATGATAACCACATGGGATGCGTTTAAATAAGTAAATACAGTAGAACCTCTGTAAGTTGACCACTGAAGGTATGTTTGTGACAACCTGGTCAGCACACGGAGGTGGTCAGCGTAAGGAACTAGGTCCACTGTACTGACATGTGCATGTGGGGCCTGTGTGGTCGTGAACATTAGGTCAATGTAAGGAGGTGGTCAGTGTAGGAGGTGTCCAGATGGAGGTTCTTCTGTTTTATACTAAAGCAAATCTGATAAACCTTAGTAATTGTTTTGATAATTATTAATCATTGGTCAACCTGATGTGTGTTTCTAAGCTTGAGAAGAATAAATCTTTCTGACATATCATTTAAGTATTAGAGCATTTTATAGTGAACACTTTCAAATGTATGGAAGCACTGGATGGATTGTACCGTGAACACCTGTGCACCCAGCACCTAGAACTAGTGTGAAGGCATGTTACTGTTCTACCACTGACATTTTGCTGTACCTGTCTTATCACACATCTATTGATCTATGTACCCATCTACATACATATATTTTCTAATTAATTTCTTAACTAGAAGTCAGACTCTATCTTGAACGACCCTTGGACTTAAGGTGAAATAGATATCACAATCCCTTGAAAAACATTTGGCTTCAGATTCCAGCAGCTTTAATCTTCCCCAGTTCCCATGTTTGAGGGGTTAGAACAGCTATTTATCTGACTGCCTCTGTTCTAAAACACTATTCTGTAAACCCAGAGTTTCACACTGTCTTTCTGTCCTAACAGTGCAACTTCAACTGTCCACATGTATTGCAAAAACAAAAACCAAAAAAACCCTGCAATCACTGATGTTTTCAAAAGGGTGATTTCTAGTGCTTTTATCACGACATGAAATCTCCCCAGACAGCAGCTGCTTCCGCTCAGCCGCCGCAGGTGAGTCTCCGCTCAGAGTCTAAACTTTATGGGTTGGGTGTGTATTGGAATTTCTTTCTCTGCTTTTACACCTCCTCGTACATAAACTTTCAAATAAATTGTCTGTTTGTTCTCCTCCTCAATATCCTGTTTATCTACAGTATAAGATCACCTATTTTATCCCAGAGCATTTTTTCTTGTGGATTAAGTAGCAGGAAATTACTAATAAAAAGGATGAATTATTTCAGTGGAAACATTACTCAAACAACAGGGTAAAATCACATGCTAGAGCTCGTCCTTCCTGAGGCCAGGATTGTGAGAGGTGGTTCTGTGGCTGGGAGGGGTTTATGTTCCTCATGAGAGCTTTAATAGCACTCATGGAGGGTACCCGATAATCACATGCAGATTAGTCCCTGGTCCTGGGAGGAGGAAGCCGATGGTAGCCCTTACATGGAGGGTCCCAGACTGGGTGGGTGATCCCCAGACCGGAGACCAAGGCTGTATCTCAGTGAGAAGAGATGACAGTCACCATCTCAAGGAACTTTTTTGAGAGAAGCTTGAATGTACTCTGGCTTTGCTCCTACAATGATATGGCTGAAATATGATATATCAGATAGTGAAAGACATAATTTATGATCCAGTGAGAATTTTACCTTTTATTGTACAAGATTCCAAAATAGTGGCCTTAAAACTTTTTGCTAATCATAAAAGAAGTTTGAACAAATCTTTATTTTCTATTTTCTTTTAAGATAATAGCTAAACACATTTGTTTGAAAAAATTATAATTTCTGATGTACTAAATATTAACATTTTAAAATAAAAGTGTTATAGCATTAAAAAATCAACCAGCGGAATCTAAATAACCCAGAGTAACTTGATACTCGCCATTATCTATTTAATGCATGTGGATGAGTTCTTTAATAGCAGAATATATGTATCGCATAATTTTTTTTTTTTTGCAGTTTTTGGCTGGGGCGGGGTTTGAACTCACCACCTCTGGCATATGGGGCCTGCGCCCATACCCTTTGAGCCATACGCACTCCCCTCCCATAACTTTTTGTTCTTTATTTCAAGTCTCTTTCCCACCAAACTTTGTCTTCATATATTCTATTGGTCGCCCCATATTCTTTTTTTTTTAGAACTGTAAGTAAATTTTTTTAAGCCCTGTATTTCCTTCCACATCTCCAGTGACTAGAGTGCTCTATACTTTCCTTCTGAATTGAGCTCATTACAATTATTAGCTACAGAAACTGATCAACACAATATAAAGTATTATACAATTTTATATTTCATTAAACAAAAAAGTAAAATTTGATTGGAAATGTGCCTTTTGGATTTTTTTTTTTTTTTTGCAGTTTTTGGCAGGAGCTGGGTTTGAACCTGCCACCTCCGCTTTATGTGGTTGGTACCCTACTCCTTTGAGGCACAGAGCTGCCCTGCCTTTTGGATTTTTTCTGTCAAGTAGTTTAAATAATTGAAGATGAATATTATTTGTTGATAGAACAAGACATGGATTGGCACTAATTTAATTCTTCATTTTCACAGATTAAAAAACTGAGATATCTTGCATAAAAATTAGTATGTGGACAAAATTTTATTATAAAAATACTGTTCAAATATTTATACATTTTTCAAGGGGCATACAAAAGTCACATAATAATATATCCTCAAAATTATTTTAAATTATCTATCAGCTCCCAAACCTATCAAGATTTTCTTCAGTTTAGTCAACAGCAAAAAATCTGAAGTGTCCAGACTTGCAAAGTGAGTGATTCATTACCCAGTCAGTAGACTCATGTGCTCTGCAGCTTATCAGTATCATACTGGAAATGTGTTACTAAGAATTAGCAAATGTGACTCTTTTGCTTATAGGCATCTATTTTTTTAAAACCTCAAAATACTAGAAAATTTTAGGAAAAGAGAAACGTAGTTAGTTAATTTCAATGTGCTGTTACCAATGTAATATTTTAATAAAATACAGTTGTCTTGTTACATGTTTTTAATTTATTTTCATCAAAACCTTGTTGTGGCAGACACAGGCTGAGACACAGGTGAATGAAGTTATTTGCGAACCACCTGCCTACTTATTACCAAGAATCAGAAGGATACAGAAGGCTGTTTGCTAGAGCACAGTTATTTCCAAACACACTTGGGTTGGTTTCTTTGCCCTGATGAGATAAGGCGCCATTGAGATCAGTAATTTTTCCTCTGATTGTCTTTTCTTCCTCTCTCGACAGCCTCTTGAGGGAAGAGTCATTTTTAGACAAAGATGTGGAGGATGGAAGGGGCAATGGACTGTTTGTGTCCCCTGAAACTCCATGTTGGTGTTTGAACCCCTGCTGATATGGCATTAGGAGGTGGGCTGATTTCTGCTCTCGTATGAAATACACAAGCAGCAGCCAGGCCTGGGCAGATTGGAGGACATGATGGAGGGATCTGCCCGGTGGATTTAGCTTTGGGTGCCAAGATCAGTAGACAATTGTGGGGGGTTGACTCATCACTGCCGTTATGGGAAACAAGGAAGACGCTCCCTCCAGGTGCAGCTCTGGGGTCAGTTGCAGGTGAGATGACAAGTGTTGGCCTTGGGGATTACGTGTGAAGAAACTCCAGGGTTAGATGAGGTCAGCCCAGCGTCCCCAAGATGTTCCCATGGGCACTTACTTCCTGGTATATCTGGCAGTTGGTGGGGGCACAACTGAACCAGGACCCTGGAGGTCCCAAGGGGCAGAGCTGACCCTGAGTGAGGAAGCCAGGACTCAGAGGAGGACGGTCCTGGCCAATTGGTGGTGCCCACTTTCTCCTTCTTGTGCCCCTTTCTAGAGTGGAGACACGTCTTCTCCGTAGCCTTTAGTATGCTTGCATTTCCCATCATGAAATAAGATACTTTTTTACAGGAGGGTCAGGACAGGCTTGGAATTTCCACAAAACAGGTCAAAAGCCACAAAGATTACTAATTACTGGCAGGGGCCAAATCGCACAACATAACTGAAATGTATTTGTATAGTATTTTTGTATGGAACTATTTTTTGAAAAATCGATCTAAGAAATAAAAAGTAGAGAAATAAAACCAGCAAACATTACGATCCCTTAAGGGGAAATCTAATATATGAAACATCTAGTCAAAGCGTTAATCATGCCATAGCTTGGTCCTGGCATGGAAAGCAAACATTTACGTGAAATTCTTTAACATTCCATTGTGTCCCTTACCCTCACGTATGTGCCAAGTAACTAAAACCTCCTGGAACGCAGCCTCCTTTCTGAGTTTGTTTATACCCTCCCCAAAGCTGTAAGTTGACAAAAGAATGGGGACAGAATGCGGAAATTCTGTGTTTTAATAGTACCCAAGCTGGTCGTGTTATTGAAGGTAAGCTCCTCCATAAAATAGGTTGGAATGACTTAAAAATGTTATGGAAAAAAACTGGTTTTCTTCCATCAGAACCTGCGCAGAACGGGTTGTTTTAAAGCGAGGCACCCTGGCTTGTTCACTGTGATAGCGCCCGTCGTCCTGAGGTTTTACCTGGCACGTGGAAGAAAAGTGGGATGGAAAGTCATGACTGCACATTGCCAGCTGCTCTGGCTATGGCCTAGTGGACACACATCCTTCCTGGAAGGGCACTGCTCACTCTGATCCAGAGAACTGGGATACACTGGTCGCTGTAACTCAGGACCAGAGGTGGTTACGGCTAGAGTGAATTCCTGCTGCAGACGTGGGGGACTGATACTCATACTGTAAGCGGCAGCTGCCATTTCTGGAGTTGACTGATTGTATCCCTGGGAACAGGACTCCTGAGGTCCCTTCCCTTCCCTGTGCCACTCTCCCATTGCTGTAAGAATTGGGGCATCCCTTGAAGAACCCCTTTCATCTGGATCATTGTCTCAGTATCTGCTTCCAAAAGACCCAAAATACACAGATGGTGGGGGAAACAACGGGCTTCAGACTGGCGAGTGCCTAGGGAAACACGCCTGCCGGAGCCGCCCCTGTGGAACACAGGCAGGGGGACAGCCAGCACCAGGTCTGTGCGTCACTGTCACCACCAAGTCTCTCTGGAACCCAGTGCCCTCCATGTACTCATCTCCTACAGTTGCTGTGGCAAAGTAGCCACCCATTGGGCACTTGAAACAGCAGAAATTATTTTCCCTCTAGATCTGGAGTCCAGAAGTCTGAAATCAGTAGGGCTGGTCCCCTGTGAGAGCTCTGAGCAGAGGGTCTGCTCCGGGCCACGTCCTGGGTCCTGGGGCCTTCGGAACTCTTTCTCTGTGCATCTCTGTGTTTGAATTTCCCCTTTTTATAAGGATACTGGTCATACTGGATCAGGGCCCACTGTCATGACCTTATTCAAACTTGATTACCTGTGTAAGGACCCTCCTCCCAGCTACTAAAGGTTAGGAATTTACCGTGTGAATTTGGAGGGGACACAGTTCAGCCCAGAGCACCCACTATGAGTGTGTTATGCTGTCATCATGATATAATATTCATATGGGGCTCTAGCACCCCTCACCAGATGAGCCTACGTAGGAAGGAGGAGATGACAACCTTAGGAGAAAATTGTAAGTTGAAAACTGCCCAAGACTTTGTAGCCGAGAACACATATGCTAATGACATACAAATTACATACAAATCATATGCAAATGTATCTCTCATCCCTCCAAATCTCCTTATGCTTTGCTGTGGCCCTGGGGAGCCTCCTACGGCAGAGCATTAATCTTAAGGGTTGATTTAACAGCTTTTCCATTCTTTAACCTTTTGTGATTTAATTGCCTTCATTAGCTGGAATCATGCATAAACACGTTTCATGGAATTTCATAAATAAGAACTCATAATTCCCACAAAGGGATTTTTATCTGGTGAATTGTCCTATTGCACTGATATGCATATGGAAATATATATGTGTACATAAATACATATATATGCAAGGGCTGTTTTTTGAAAGATGTTAAAGAAATTAGAATGCAAATAGAAGATTCATACGTCGAGTTATCACTTTCAGATGAGGCACATGCCATCTTTAGGAATTGTCCTGTGAAAGTTATTACTCTGGGTACTTGGTAAAGTGAAGCAAATCCATTTAGGTACCAAATACATCTGATGAACATTCTGACAATAGGTACTGTGATCATGCCAATTAAAAAAATCTGCCTTATATGTACCACTGCTTGCAAGGCCACTTATCCATCAAATCTGGTGAGCTTTTTAAGGACCCTGTGAGGAAGAATCACCATCACAAACTGAGAGAGAGGAAGGTCTCCATTCTCTCAGGAGGCTTATATACCCAGAGCACTGCGTAAGTGTTGGAGATGGCACCCAGAGCCTCAGCCCATGTCTATATGGCACAGAGCTCCGGGGACAGAGTAGTGGCACCTTCCATGGCAGGGCTGACTACCACAGACTCTGGCTCTGATGACATGAGCGGGAAGTGGAGCTTTAGAAAGGGCAGCCCAGTTCCACCAGCTGCCACCCTCTCCCCAGTCCCTGCCTACTGTCCCCAGGGGATCAGCAGATACTCACTGAGGGTCCAGGGCATGCACTGTGGGTAAACAGATGTGTGAAAATGCACACTGGCTGCTGCCAGCCGAAGCCATCCTGTGGCGAAAATCCTGTTCGGCTAGTGTCCCACGTGGAACAGGTTCTCCGCCCCGAATTTCTCTCTTTCTCAACCGTGGCTGAGAGCGGGAATGTGAAAAAGTCCTCAGTGGGAGGCGGATTTCTTCAGTCCTGCCCCGGGGAATGGCCCTGGCCACTGGGCAGAGACTGACCTTGCAGCGTGCAGGAAGCCATTGGCTCTGTTTGAAAACCTGATGTCCTGAGTAGTCTCACTAATGTTGGGTTGTATTTAAAGGAGATTGAGGGGAAAGTTTTATTATGAATCCACACTCACATTTGTGTTTGCATCTGAAAATACCGTCCCTCCCTCTGCACGTCATTCATCCATTCCTTTAATCCCTCGCAGATTATTTACAAACCTCACATATCATTGGCATGAAAGAGGACAGACTCACAGCAGTAGTACGCTTTTTAAATGGAGCGGCCATCCCAGACATTGGGGGCTGACCCAGGGACAGCTTCTGGCTTTCAATGCATTTTCAGCCTCATTTAACACTGCTACGGTGTCCACCATGCACCAGGAACAGTCGTTTCTGCAAGTAATTCATTCTCAAACATCCCTGTGTAATATGGACCATTATCATTCCAAATTTTCTGTGAGGAAACTGAGGCATTAACAAAAGTAAGTCTTTCACTTGGGCTCACACAATACAGGTCCAAACCCAGGACAGCCTAGCTCCAGAGTCTGAGCTTCCGGCTTCTCCCGATGTGCCTCTTTTCTTAAGTAGTGCAACGTGGCTTCCTGGAAATAATTTGCTAGTCAAATGTGAGAACAACTCCGAGGATTAGGCTCTGGAGGTGATCCAAAGCAAATGAGTCACCCTGAGAATCTGGAAGAAGACCTACACCCAAAAGCGCATTAAAAAATAGTAAAAATAGATATGTCACGTATAATCTTCATGTAGGAAGTGACCCACTGATCTGGTTATCATCTGTAGCTATTGGATGGTTGAATTCTGTTCTGTCAAAGACACCAGCATGCAATGGGGGAGAAGTACAGGGCCAGTTATTCTTAGAGACCAGACTAAATATTTCAGATGAAGCAGAACAGAAAATGCCTAAGGTTTTGAGAACTGCAGCCAGTGAGTGAGATAAGGTAGAAAGCCGCCAGACAGAGACCCAAGGCATCCACGCAGCCCCTCCGGCATCCCGAGGAAGTCAGCCTGTGCCCTGCCTCTGCTGAAGCTCAGTAACCAGGGAGGAGGTCCAGGGAGGAACACCTGCCAGCAGGTGGGCCCTGGGAGCTCGCCTTCCAAACAGCTGCGTCTCTCGGAAGAAGGGTGCTGAGGCAGGCGAGGGTACGTGTGGAGGATACCTGTGTTCCAGCTTGCTCCCGGGTGCATTCCTCTTCCCCACAGGGGCACAGGGCTCCTTTTCAGAAGGTAATTTAGAAGCTGCTTCTTTTGTCACTTTCAGCTACCGGGCTTCCTCTGTCCCTCTGCCTACCGGTGAGCTACACCTTGCTCTTAAACAAGGACTTAATTTTTGTTATTTTCTAGCAAATGATATATTTTAGGTAGGAATCGATCTTTTTTAAGAAGTGGGGGGGAGCACAGATTTAGCCAGTTTTATGTGTAGGTAAGCAGGCATCGTGAGCAGGAAGTCATCGATTCAGAGCGTGTCAGGTTTAGTTTCTGGAGGACGGCCTGGAATTGGTGGGAAGTCTGGTCCAGTTCTGGTCGAGTGCCTTGGGAAATGTGGGTGCTATGTGTGCTCAGCGCCACACCAGGGTGGAGCCCGGGGGTGCTGGCCTCAGCTAGACAGCCACCAGTGTCCAAGCCAGCAGCAATTGAGTACACACTGGCCACTGACGGCTTTGGCAGGTGACTTCTGGGCACCGTGACTAACATGACTGGGGAGCTCCACGTTTCAGCAGAGAAGCCCGTGGACTTTCTCATAGAAAGGCACAGTATACTTCCTGTCACCACGAGGCAGTGCCGGTGCTGACACGTCAGGCGTGTTCAGTAAATGTTTGCTGAATAAAACACTCAGTGAGTTCATTTTATTTCCCCAACTAACTTCATTTTTAAATTAAGCCCTACCTTTAACTTTCATTCCTTTAAAAAAAAAAACACACTTTGGGGCTGGGCGTGGTGGCTCACACCTGTAATTCTAGCACTCTGGGAGGCCAAGGCAGGTGGATTGCCCTGAGCTCAGAGGTTTGACACCAGCCTGAGCCAGAGTGAGACCCCATCTCTACAAAAAAAAAAAAAAAAAAAAAAGCCAGGTGTTGTGTTGGGCGCCTATAGTCCCAGTACTTGGGAGGCTGAGGTAAGAGAATCACTTACGCCCAAGAGTTAGAGGTTGCTGTGAGCTATGATGCCACAGCACTCTACTGAGGGCTACAAAGTGAGACTCTGTCTCAATAAATAAATAAATAAATAATAAATGAAAAGAAGATTAAAAAAAGATACTTCAAAGTAACTGAAAGCCAATTGAAAGCAAAATTCAAAAAAACAAAACAAAACACTTTGGATTGTGAAAAAAATTTTAGATTTATAGAAAAGCTGCAAAGATGGTCCAGAGTCCTCTAAGTTCCCCAGGTCCCCATTGTTAATAACAGACCAGAGCATGGGTGTTGGCTGAGCTGAGTGACCACCATGATGCATCGGTGTTGAGTGGGACTGGGTTTGTAGCGTGGGTGTTGGCCAAGCTGAGTGACCGCCCTGGTGCATCAGTGTTGAGTGGGGCCAGGTTTGTATCGTGGGTGTTGGCCGAGCTGAGTGACCATTGTGGTGTGTCAGTGTTGAGTGGGGCTGGGTTTGTATCGTGGGTGTTGGCCGAGCTGAGTGCCTGCCGTGGGGCATCAGTGTTGACGGGGGCCGGGTTTGTTTGCCCCTCACTGCTTTCCCATCAATGTTGTCTTTCTGTTCCAGGATGCACCTGGGGACACTACTGCATTTAGTTGTCATATCTCCTCTGATCTGAGACAGTTTCTCGTCTTGCCCTGTTTTTTACAACTTTGCCAATTCAAGGGAGCACTGGCCAGGTACTCTGTAGAATTCCCCAGGTCTGAGTTTGCAGGATGTTTGCTCTCAAGACTAGACTGGAGGTTTGGGGTTTAATATGCATTCATTTTGCCTTTTGTGGCTTTGTGTCATTGTGGTAACTCTTGAGCCTTCTTTATGTGTCTTTATTTAAGTTGCTAACAAACCTAGACAGTCTGGGGAAATGACAGATGATGGCATCCACCCCAAACCCTGTTTTACAAAGGAATTGGGTTTGATAAAATCTTTCCTTACTAGGGCTTAATTATCATAGTCTGTCCTTTAATATTCCATTCTAAAGTTACTTTTTAAACTTTTTTCTATGAGAGACATCTAATTTACCTGCTCTGGCCATGTCCTCCTGCCTTCGAAAATGTGGAATGGGGTTGTGTACCCAACATTGCACATGTAATGACACACACATATGGCCGGGTTCACACACACATGAACTCAAGTTAAGTCATGCATTTGAGTTGCCGAATCAATATGTGATGAGCGTTCTGTCTAGGTGGTGTAGCTACATTTCAGTCAGTAGCTTAACAAAGCCCCTGAACGTCTCAGCCGCACGGTGAGGCACACAGATGGTCTCAGGGCAAAATGCAATGACTTTGCTTCTGGGTGAATGACAGTACTCGGTGTGCCAGGGGAGGTTCTAGCAGGGCCTTGTCATGGTGCCATTCTGGGCTGTGCTGCAGCCACAACTGGTAGCTGTGCAACAGGGGGGTGAGGGGTCATGGAGAGCCACGTGTGTGATGACCCCTCAGACAGAGGCAACCAGGCATCGACATTATCTTGACAAGCAGGGATTTTAGGTCAAACTCACCAGAAATATCAGCAGCTACCTTACACACCAGCATCCAATCTTCTGTGAGGGAATTAGTATGCTATTGTCACCATAACAAAATTCCACCATCTAGGTGGCTTTAAGGGACAAGAAATAAGCAAGCGAGGTGATAGTTAATCAGCATTCCACACTGTTTATCAATCGAGCACATTGTACCCCAGAAATGCATTGATGTACACAGTCATGATTTAATAAAGAAAAAACATCAAGAATGATATTTAAAATAAGTAGAAAAGCTGGAAGAAAAAAGGACAGAAATTCATTCTCCCACAGTCCTGCCAGCTAGAGGTTTGAGATCAAGGTTCCTTCTGAGGGTGGAGAGAGCATCTTCTCCGTGAGTCTCCCCTCACTCCTCGTGGGTTTCTGGCACCTCATGTTCTTTGGCTTCTGGAAACAGCACCCTGATGTCTGCCTTTCCCTCCCCTGGTGTCTAAGCCACATTCTCCTTCATCAGTCATCGCGTCAGGGCCAGACGTGATGGCCCCTTACTTCACTGTGACTTTGTCTTCACTGGTGACATCCATGGTGGCCCCATCTCCAAAGAGCACATGAGTTTCAACTAGACAGAATGCAGCCTTTAACCATTCTCAGTACGGCAAGAGTCAATGGCCTCGGTCACACAGTTGATTATGCTCACAAATTCAGACAGTGGAAATGCTTGTCTCATGATGTCTGGGGCCTCAGCAGAAGGGAGTCACAGGCCATTCCCATTCCCTTTAGTGGGAGCCCCGTAAAGGTCTGATCACTTCTGACGCCCAGACCATATGCCTCAGGGAGTCAGTGCTGCCCAGAGTGGCTGGGCTTCCTCACAATATGGCCGCCTCGGGGCAGCCACACTTCTTCCCTGCTGGTGCAGGCTCCACTCCTGGAGATTCAGGGTGATACTTCATCAGGCTGTCCTGGATGAAGCAGCTACAAACCCCCTATATTAGAGGGTTGAGGAATTACATTATGCCTGATGTTGCAGGGGAGGGGAGTGGTATTGTGGAGGGACATGGACAGGGACAGGAGAGACTGCTGTGATTATTGGGTCCGTGTTTAGATTATAGAATCTGCCACTGCAGCCCTTTCTGACAGGGTTAGGCCCAGCTGGTTAGAAGACAACCTTGTAATGACTGTTATACAAGCCTGCTTTTAGGAAACTTCCCCACATTTTTTCTTGATTTGATTTTTTCCACAGAGAAAAATCTATCTAAAAATATATGCTTTGGAGACAAGACTCCTAGTTCAACTTCGGTGTTCCAGAGGATCCTGTGTAAATCATGCCGTACCCTGCTGGGATTTGGAAGAAAGTCTGTGAAGTAAGAAAGAGCCAAAGCAAGGGCAAGGTCCCCAGTGCATGATGACTTTGTGTCCAGGCTGAACACAAACCATGCAAAAGCCTTCTGTTTCAAGAAAGTTTGCACAGATCCTCATGGACAAATCTCTACCAAGTGTCTTCCTTCCCGGCAGGGGAGGTGCAGGGCGTGTTCTCCACAGACAGACCTGAAGACCAGCCCTCTCTGTCCAGCCTTCACTGAGAGCAACGCTGATCCAAACCCTCCCCACACCCCAAAGAGCCCCCTGCACCCCCCGCCCTCTTGACACCGCTGGGGACGGCAGGTGCAGCCGTCACCACTCCGAGGACAGGTTTAGGGCGCGTCCCCTCTGCCTGTGACGGCTTTTCACCCTGTCATCCTTGCTCTTGGTTCACCACGGTCACCTGAGGACTGTCCAGGGTATCTGCTAGAAACTTTCTTCTGGGAAGTTCACCTCATACCAGAAAAAATAGGGACTGTGATGATGGCTCAGGAAAACTCTCTCCCCACAGACCCTGACTGGGGCCTGCACAGGGCAGCCTGGGAACTCGGGGAAGGACTGGTTTCCCGCCACCCCCCAGCACCAGGGTCCCCGTTTGTTCACAGGTGTTGCGATGCTGTGATGAGCGTCTGGCCCTCCCCCCAACACGTCCCATGGAATCTGGAGGTTTGGGTGGTTGTGCTAGTGAGAAAGTTAGAGTCGGTCCCCACCATGTACATAAGACACATCTATTGGTTCTCCAGCCTTGGCGCTCTCTCTTCTTGAATTGAATACTAAGTTTGTTTGGATATCTTTAATGCTCCGTAATTAAAACATTTAAGGATGAAGTGTTTGCCTCAGAGAACAGCTTGGGCTATAACTCCTAAATTTAACTACTTTGTCGTCTCAATATGTTATTATCAAAATAATCTGTAACTCTAATTTTTATTTCCTTAGGACCAAGAGTTATTTTTTAGAATGTTCATTCCTCAGTTACATGTTTTTATAAAATGAGAAAATTACAAAAAGGAAACACAAAACATAATGAAGCCGTAGCCGTGATTTTATCATTCAGAATGAAGGGTTATCATTATTCAGCATCTGTTTCGGTACGTTTTAATAATTACACATGTAATAGACATAAACATTCTTCATAAGAGAAAGAAAATGAAACAAATACCAACGATAAGGCTAAATTTTCCGTTTCTGGCTCCTGACACCCAGAGCTTACGAGCATGGGGAAGGTGTGGGCAGGGGTAGGCCAGTTTAGTTCTCTTATATGTTTTTATTCCTTCCTAGTACTCCCAAAATTCTGCATTTTTTTGTATTTATTCCCTACTGAGAGCTCCTTGTGCGATTTCCCACTTTCTCTCATCCTGAGCCTGCCCGTGAATTCCCTCAAGATGGGCAGTCACAGGTGAAGGGGTGAACCTGGGGGTGTGAACATTTCTGATTTTAATAAAAATTTCCCAACTTCTTGTCAAAGTTCCTGGAGCAATCCATACTCAGGGATTGGAGTTTTAAATGTGAATTCGTACTGGTAATGTCTAACTCCCAAAGGGTCAGGGTATTGGCTTTTGTCATGGAGCCATATGGAAATAATATATGTAATTGTATCTCATCCTCCTTAATTTCCAACAGGTGTTATTCTTAGTTTTTGGTCTTATGTTTCCTACACATTAAAACTCATAGCTTTTATTTTCAGTTTGGATAATTCTCTTTGTCAATATTAAATAACTTCAATTCCATTTGATTTTTTCCTGCACACCCTACAGTGGTACTGTATTCTACCATTGCTTTCCTTTTTTCTTTGCATTTGCCTGAATTCCTGCCCATTGTTTTGTTTTCTTACCCTCCGTATTAGGCAGTATCAGACGTTCTCTTGTCTCAAATGTGTCACTTGGCAAAAGAGAAATCAAAAGGTGTTTGGATATTTGTTCTCTTTTGAATAACTTGCTTGTGTCCCAAATGCTTGTGACAATTATTTTTGTGATCATAATAAAACTTGCCATTTCCAGATGTTTATGTTCTGTGCTGCTTTAATTTTTCTTTCCTGTGCCCATCGGCCTGCTCTCCCAGGTCTCTCCTCAGATCGGGCTTTCACACTTTTCCCCGCACAGAAATCACATCTCTGTTGTGCTCATTGCCTCACCTTTCACCGTGTGCTCTGGGAGAGCTTGTCCGGGGCTCTGCAGCCCACTGATTGGTGTTCTATGGTATCATTCTGCAGCCCCAGGCCGATGGACTTGCTTTCATGGAGTTTGGGATTATTTTAATTCTTCATTCTCCACCCATGTCCCTTTCATATTGGTCTTGTGGATGGTCCCTATGGGGTTTTGGACACATTCCATGCATCCCAGGAAGGTCATTAGTCTTGTGAACATTATATTAAGCAATCTTCCAGAAGTAGTAACATTTCCTCCCTCTGACAGTTTGGGGCGGGCATCCTTTTCTTTACCTTCTGTTACTCCTGTGTTTGCTTTATGGGCGCCCCTGTGTGTATGACACTCATCCTGAAGAGGGATGTGTCCAGACCCAGCATCTGCCCCACGTCAGGGCAGACTGGCCCGTGTGGAGTGAGAGAGGGCATGCTGGGCGCCCGCAGAGTGAGACACCCCACATCAGCAGCGGGCTGGTGGACACGGCTCCACTTCCTGCCTTCACAGAGTGGAGGGTCTGCCTGGGCCCGGCAGACACACCGAGCCCACCAGGCTCTGCCACTACCTGCCTTCTCCTCCCACACTTCCCGTGGCTGGGAAGCCAGAATCTCCTGCGTCTCCTACACGTCCAGGCTCCTTCCTAACTTGGGGCTGTGTTATGGTTTTTTCATTTCTTTTTTGTTTTCTTGCAGTCATAATAAGATCATGAAGAACAGAGACTGTGGTGTATGCTGGCGTGCAGGGGGAGCTGCCTGCTGTCAGTCACTTCAGGGCACAGCCTCTTTGGAGCAGAGCGTTGGCGGCCCAGCCTCCTGTACTCAGAGCAGGGAGGAGGGCGCAGAGGACAGGAAGCAGGCCATTCCTGCTGGTCTGCAGGGAGCTCTGCTTGGGGCAGAAAAGGAAGTGTGGGGAAGACGCTCCCTGTAGGGTCTCAGACCAGCACCTGTGGACAGGACTTTCTCCTCTCCAGACGGGGTAGTGAGAGCTATGCTTTGACATCTTTTGTTTTGTCTTGGAAGGCTGTTTCAGAGCAAGCTAGTACTCATCCTTGATGACATGTAAACTAGTAGATTTTCTGGAAATCTCATTTCTCTATTTTAATGCTTATCATTAGGCATGTACTTAAACATTGCTGGGTGTCAAATAGTCATCAAAAGACATCAGTTTCATGATACAGTTCCTTGAAAGTCATCATAAAACATGTATTTGAAAAATTAATGCTGTGATGGTAGGAGATCAGCAGCTCATGGTTGGTGCTCTGTAAACGTGGGTGAGTTTAATGACTGAATTTACTGAAGGAAGGAAGGAAGAGAGGGAGGGAGGGAGGGTGGGGAAGGGGAGAGAAAGA
>CAUYQV010151165.1:0-24940 GCA_963574575.1 Galagoides demidoff | reverse complement strand
TCTGGATACACCTGATATTAAAACTGGAGAAAATATATTCTTATAAAGGAGAAATTACAAACATATTTCACTTATAAATGAGGATGCAATATGATAAACAACATATTAACGTGTTGAATTAAAAATTAATGTTTAAGTAATGTACTTTAGTCAAAATTAATTACAATTTATATGAGAATTAGTCACTATTTTCTTTTCTTTTTTTTTCCTTTTTTTGAATACATAATCATTTACTACTCGTTTGTTACAGAATATATAAGACAAAATACAAATAGCAAACAAAATTTGTTTTCCCTTGTTATGTTTTTACCAAAGTCTAAAAAAAAGATGACTAATTATGTATAAATAAAAGTAAAAAATAATTTCTAAAAAAAAATTTTTTTTAGAACACCCAGCTATTTTTTGGTTGTAGTTGTCATTGTTCTGTGGCAGGCCTGGCTAGATTCGAACCCACCAGCTCTGCTGTATGTGGCCGGTGCCCCAGCCGCCAAGCCATATTCTATGCATTTGGTTATTGCCCTTAGCAAACTCTTAGTAAATATTTACCCTATTGAAAGATGATTAAAATCTTTAACTTTCATCTTAAAGATTTTATGCTCATGTATTCTAGAATCTAGAACCGCTTAGAATTATCCAGAACTACTTAGCAGCCACCAAATATACCACAATGTTTGTTTCTTCTTCCTGAAAAACGCCACTCTAGGGAACTCTCAGAGACCCAGCTTGGATATCGTCTCTTCTGCGACACTTTCTCAGTCTTCCCAGGACTGTTTTTCCTATTTCTTGATTCTGTAATACAGTTTCATCACAGTACATTTAAAATTATATTTCAATTAAACAAGCCCACCTCTCTCACCAACTGTGCACCCCTCAAGAAACAGAAAGGATTATACTACATTCAGTTGGTGTCCCTTGTTCCTAGTCCAGACCGTAACACAGAATAAGTGCTTATTAAGTGTTTGTTGCATGAATGAATGAATGAATAGGGAACAAATCCTAATGTTGTTGCAAATTGGAAAATATTCAGCTATCAGATCATCACATATTGCTTCTCTCCTCTTCCCTCCAATCTCTTTTTCTGAACTTTCTATTCAATATAATGTAGATTTTTTTTTCAGATTAATATGAAGGTAGAAATGAGTAGGTTATATTGTCCACATTTATTAAAGTCCAAGTTGTCGTTGAGCCCTTCACCCAAGAGGTGTGTCATAGGACCTTACGTTGTGCCCATTAGGTGAGAGCTTACCAATCCCCCTCCCTCCTCTTCTCTCCTCCCTTTTCCTTCCTCCTCCCCCCACCTTGAATTTGATTGCATTTTTCTCTGGTGTGGGCATGTAGCTGTTCATCTACTGGTTTCATATTAGTATTGAGCACATTGGATAACTTGCTTTTCCATTCTTGTGATGCTTTACTAAGAAGAATGTTCTTTAACTCCACCCAGGTTAATACAAAAGAGGCAAAGTCTCTACGTTTTTATGGCTGAATAGTAGTCCATGGTATACATATACCACAGTTTATTAATCCATCCTTGAGTTGATGGGCACTTGGATTGATTCCATATCTTGGCAATGTGAATTGAGCTACAGTAAACATTCTAGTGTAAATGTCCTTCAAATCAAAAGGAAGGTCTACTGATTTAGAGTTCTTGATCTGTCCCCTATGCCTCCCACCTACTCGTTCATATTTTTACCTCTTTGACCCTGTGTGATTTATACTAGGTTTCAACACTCTATCCCATTTCCCTAATCTGTTCTCAGTGTTTGGTATAAAGTTCAGCCCATCTATTCTTTCTGATTTTAAATGACTATGATTTTTATTTTTAGGATTTCTAATTGTTTCTTTTTCATATCCATCTAATTTTAATTTCCTATCTTCATTCGTGTTTCACAATTTAATTTTTTGGATATTTTCATTTATTTGTGAACATCTTAAACATACTGAATTTAAAGACTTTTGTCAAATTTTCTACGAAATTAATATTATCTGAAATAAATTTATGTCCTAATTGTTTTGTTTAAGACAGAGTCTCACTCTGCAGCCCTGGGTAGAGTACCATGGTATCATTATAGCTCACAGCAAACTCCTGGGTTCAAGCCATCCTCCTGCACTAGCCTCCCAAGTAGCTAGGACTACAGGCACCCACCACAATGCCTCGTTAGTTGTTTTATTTTTAGTAGAGATGGGATCTCACTCTTCTTCAGGCTGATCTTGAACTCCTGAGCTCAGGCAGTCCACCTGCCTTGGCCTCCCAGAGTTCTAGGATTACAGGTGTGAGCCACCTCACTCGGCCTTATATTCTAATTTTTGATTATGTTTGTCATCTTTCTTAGCATTCATTTTATCCATATACTTTGGAATACTAGTCTTAAGCTCCTTGTGAATGGGAGATTTTGGTTTCGGTTCTTTATTCTTCTCTCTTCCGTTATCCTTACTTTACAGTCTAGAAGTTTTTCTATTTTTTTTTTTTGAAACAGAGTCTCAAGGTGTCACCCTGGGTAGACCACTGTGGTGTCACAGCTCACAGCAACCTCAAACTCTTGGGCTTAAGCAATTCTCTTGCCTCAGCCTCCCAAGAAGCTGGGACTACAGGCACCCACAAGGCCCAGCTATTATTTTGTTGCAGTTGTCATTGTTGTTTTAGCTGGCCCTGGCCAGGTTTGAACCCTCCAGCCTCAATATACATGGCTGGTGCCCTACCCACTGAGCTATGGGCGCCGCCCAAGTCTAGAAGTTTTTCAATTAACTCTACCCCTATCTCCAACCTAAACCTCAGTCCAGAAGCAAAATGCTTCAGTGTTCAGGGAGGTGATATTGATAACAGCACAGATCCCAGGACAATTCAATTAGTGACTCAGGAGGGTGTGTCTGTGAAGACAGAGGCCCAGTCTACCTCCTGTTTTAAGCTCTAAGGTAGGATTTTGATCTCATATGAAACACTTTAGTTCCCATTATGGTAGAAAAGATGAAATCACAGCCACCATTGCTTACTCCTAGTCCTAGAGCAAAGGATGTAGGTGGCTTGAACTTGACTCTAATTTTGCATTTTCATGCTCTTTCTGGTCCAAAGAGATTTCATCTTACTTTTAAGCCCACCGATCTCTTTTTTTCCTCTCTCTGCTTATATTTATTCTACCATTTAAGTATATTTGGAGTGAATGAGGTTATGTCAGAATCTGAATTTATGTATGATTTCTTATATAGATATATGCTACTAATGGATAATCAGTTTCTTAGAAGAAGACTATTTATTGCTGGGCATGGTGGCTCATGCCCGTAATCTTGGCACTCTAAGATTGCTTGAGGCCAGGACTTCGAGACTAGATTGGGAAACATAGAAACAAACAAAGTTCCTGAGTCTACAAACAAATACAAAAATTAGCTGAGCATGTTGGTACACTTGTAGTCCCAGCTACATGGGAAGCTGAGGCAGGAGGATTTCTTGAGCCCAGGAGTCTAAGGTTACAGTGAGCTATGATGATGCCACTGCACTCTAGCCCAGGCCATTAAGCAAGACCCTGTCTCAAAATGAAGATGAAGAGGAGGATTCTGCCCTAAATTATAGCCCAAACTCTTTCTGCTGATCCATATACCTGGAGGAGGGTGTATTTAAGATGTTTTCCTGGTGGAGAACACATATACTTAAGACTTAAATAAAACAAGCAAAGGCCTTCTTAATAGAGCCTGCTTTTTTTTTTTTTTTTTTTTTTTGACCCAGAGCCTCAACCTGTCGCCCTGGGTAGAGTCCTGGTGGCATCACAGCTCACAGTAACCTCCAGCTCCTGGGCTTAAGTGATTCTCTTGCCTCAGCCTCCCAAGTAGCCAGGACTACAGGCGCCTGCCACAATGCCCACCTATTTTTTTTTTTTTTTTTTGGTTGTAGCCGTCATTGTCGTTTGGCGGGCCCGGGCTGGATTCGAACCCACCAGTTCAGTTGTATGTGGCTGGCGCCTTAGCCACTTGAGCCACAGGCACTGAGCCAATAGAGCCTGCTTTTAATCTCATTTCCTTTTTCTTCCAAAATGATTCCTATTGAGGTAGTTGGTTGACTACAAGGACTGGAGAAAATAAAATGAGAAACCAGCTGTCTCCTTACCCTTGCTGCCTGAGCTGAACTTCCCAAGCAGCATCTTCGTGACACTGAGCTTGAAAATGACCCCTTCCCGAATACTCCCCAAGTACATGTGAATACAGCCGTCTCCAGGTTGAAGGTGGCTTCCATTATCACCTATGTCTTGGTGGCCCCAACTCAACTTTTCTCTTTCCCAGATGGTTTTCCTGATTCCGTTCCATACATCCAACTGCTGACTGAATATCTCTAAGTGGATGCTCAACAGACACCCCAAATACCTCACACGTCCCCAAACCGCATTTCTCATGCTCCTGTCTTGCAGAATGGCTCCACCACTCTTGCAGTTGCCTAGGACAGTGACCTGGACCTTGCCTTCTGCTTCTCCCTCTATCTCAACACCCCCACCCAATTGGCCCAAAGTCCTGCCAAATCCATTCCTTAAATATCTCCTAATTCCACTTCCCCTCCCTGGGTCTTCCAGTGCTGCTTTCCCCAACCCCCAGGCAGCCAACCTATATTGGGCAATGGCCTGTTAGGAACCATGCCACACAGCAGGAAGTGAGTAGAGATACGTCTGTATTGACAGCTGCTCATCATTGCTGGTGTCACCTCCTGAACTCTGCCTCCTGCCAAATCAGGGGTGTCACTGGTTCTCACAGGAGCACGAACCCTATGATAAACTGCACACATGAGGGATCTGGGTTGCCCACGCTCCTTATGAGAACCTAATTCTTCCCCCATGCCTCCAGTGTATGGACGCCCCTGGTCTGTGGAAAAATTGTCTTCAATGAAACCAGTTCCTTCTGCCAAAAAGGTTGGGAACTGCTGCTGTGGTGTCACTGCCTCACTTCATACTCTTACTTTTTGTTGCCTGAATTATTCATGCATTATCTAACTAATCTCCTCACCTCCAGTATCAGCCACTCTAATCCATCAGTCCTCGATGTGATCTCAGATCACTCTTTTTCTTTCTTCCTTTCTTTTTCTGAGACAGTCTCACTATGTTACCCTCAGCAGAGTGTCATGGCATCACAGCTCACAGCAACCTCCAACTCCTGGGCTTAGGCTATCCTGCCTCAGGCTCCCAAGTAGCTGGGACCACAGGTGCCTGCCACAATGCCCTGCTATTTTTTTTGTTGCAGTTTGGTCGGGGCTGGGTTTGAACCCACCACCCTCCATGTATGAGGCCGGTGCCTACCCACTGAGCCACAGGCGCCACCTTGAGATGGCTCTTTTAACACAACAAACATTACAGTGACACTCTACTAAAAGACAGATCTCCATTGATGTTAGAATAGAATCTTTGCAGGTGAGGTTCTTCATGGAGGAACTCCCCTCATATTCAGCCTTATCTCTCCCCACCTCCTTTGTAATCCAGGCATAATTAGTTACAGTAAACCTGAGCCCTCTCTCCCACTCTCCAGAACACATTCTACCATTTGCTCCACCTGGCTACTCCTTTCTGGTCCATCAGAGTCAGCATTTCCTTTGGAAAGCCTCTCCTTTCCCCTCCATCCTCTGTTCCCTCAGAACACTCTGTGTTCATCCACTTACTTATGGCCTAGACAATGTCCATTACAACTGTGAATGAGACGGTCATGGTCCCTGCAGCCCACATTAGTTTAATTTGTTTGTTACTTAATCAGCACTGTGCAATAAAATATAATTTAAAATTTCTTAGTAGTCACATTAAAAAATAAAAAGGGGGGAGCGCCTGTGGTTCAGTGGTTAGGGCACCGGCCCTATATACCGACGGTGGTGGGTTAATAGTATATTTTGTTAATATTTGAACATGTAGGCTTGGCGCCCGTGGCTCAAGTGGCTAAGGCACCAGCCACATACACCTGAGCTGGTGGGTTCGAATCCAGCCCAGGCCTACCAAACAATAATGATGGCTGCAACCAAAAAATAGCTGGGCGTTGTGGCGGGTGCCTGTAGTCTCAGCTACTTGGGAGGCAGAGGCAGGAGAATCACTTGAGCCCAGGAATTGGAGGTTGCTGTGAGCTGTGATGCAACAGCACTCTACCCAGGGTGACAGCTTGAGGCTCTGTCTCAAAAAAAAATTTTTTTTGTGAACACGTAATAAACATAAACATTATTGAGCTACTTTACATATTTTTGTACTGCCAATGTTTATTTTACGTTTACAGCACAACCCAAGTGGGACTAGCCATATTTGAAGCTCTCAGTAGCCACATGTAGCTAGTGGCCACTGGACTGGAAGGCACAGTGTAGTCTAGAGCAGTGGTTTCAAACTGTATTTTGGCAGTGGCACCTGCTTCTCACAGGATCTTATGCAGAATCCTAAAGGCAGAGCTGGGAGTAGAGGAGCAATCTCAGAGCCCCATCTAATGTCATCTTTGCCCCTTGATGTCATTTTCAGGTCATCATAAAGGCAACTCTGGGAAAACTCTACCCTACCCTCATAACTAGTCTGCGCCCATCCACAGTTGACTCCACCCTGTGAAAGAATTATGCTCCCAAACAAACAGCATTAAGTAATCATTAATATGTGTCCTCCTTTTTTTATTCCAGAGACACATGTGGTTGTGCTTAAAACGGCTGATCAGAATAAGATAACAGGCCAGGGGTGGTGGGTCACACCTATAATCCTAGAAGCCCAGGTGGGAGCATCTCTTGAGCTCAGGAGTTCAACTGAAAATAGTAGAATTGGCTGGGCCTTGTGGTAGGTGCCTATAGTCCCAGCTACTTGAGAGGCTGAGGCAGAAGGATCACTTGAACCTAAGAGTTTAAGGTTGTTGTGAGCTAGGCTGACAATAAAATTTATATATATGTGTGTGTGTGTATACGAATTAGATAACAAATGAGAAAACATTGAATTGAGTATGGGGTGGAAATGACTGAAGTTGATATTGTCATTGGCCATATCACGGCAAATATTGGCTTTCTGTAAGGTTTTCTTGAAAAGCTGGAGGTATTTCTGAACCGCCCTTACTAGATGTGTAGGCCCTTTATTATTCCAACTAGGGTTGCCAGGAAAAGTACTGTATTTTGACTTGCTAAATTTGACCCCCGAATTCCAACCCACTTGTATTGTGCAGTGGGGCACTTGTTTTGTAATTAAGACCAGGCAACCATCCTTAGGTAAGTTAATGTTTCTTGACATCAACCAATCAAAACAGGGCAATACCAAGATTTTGTGGGGATTAGAGAAATGATGAGTGATGCTGTAAGAACAGTTTGAAAAACTATCCATTTCTTTTTTTTGCAGTTTTTAGCCGGGGCTGGATTTGAACCCGCCACCTCTGGTATATGGGGCTGCTGCTCTCCCTACTCTTCTGAGCCATAGGCACTGCCCAAAACTATCCATTTCTTTAACTGGGTTTGAGATTTCCTTGGTGAACCAAGAATGATGGTTTTGAACATTCCCAGTATCCAGATTTCTTTCTTTCTCTCTCCTTTTTTTTTTTTTTTTTTTTTTTTGGAGAAAGAAACACAAGCTGTCACCCTGGGTAGAGTGCTGTGGCATCACAGCTCACAGCAACTTCCAACTCCTGGGCTCAAGTGATTCTCCTGCCTCTGCCTCCCAAGTAGCTGGGACTACAGGTACCCGCCACAACGCCCAGCTATTTTTTGGTTGCAGCTGTCATTGTTGTTTGGTGGGCCCAGGCTGGATTCGAACCCACCAGCTCAGGTGTATGTGGCTGGCACCTTAGCTGCTTGAGCCACAGGCGCTGAGCCAGTATCCAGATTTCATTAACTTGTATCCCTAAGATTGTATGTCTGAGAGGGTTTGGTAAATCTTGAAGCTGTCCTGAGTATTTGTGCCTCCTCCTCCTGTGTTCTTTTTCTTTTCTTTTTCCTTTGGCCTTTTTTTAAATGCCCACAGGGAAAAGAATCTTCCTGTATTCCTCTTAAACCTGACAACTTGCCCAGGTGGCGTCTCCTGTCCACGTCCTTTGCCATCCTTTCTTCACCATACTATACGTTTCCTTTGTTGGTTAGTGAATCCTGGTGCTACCGTCCAGTGTCACAACATAGGGCTTACAAAATTGGGGGATAGGTTTTCTCTTGGGATATAAACTGTGTCGGAAAATGGGTGACTTTCTTCCTTCTTAAAACATTAGCTAGCTTGACGCCTGTGGCTCAAGTGGCTAAGGCGCCAGCCACATACACCTAAGGTGACGGGTTTGAATCCAGCCCAGGCCCGCCAAACAACAATGACGGCTGCAACCAAAAATAGCCAGGCATTGTGGTGGGCGCCTGTGGTCCTAGCTACTTGGGAGACAGACACAGGAGACTCACTTGAGCCCAGGAGCTGGAGGTTGCTGTGAGCTGTGATGCCACGCACTCTACCCAGGTGATAGCCTGAGGCTCTGTCTCAAAAAAAAAAAAAAAATTAGCTGTCATAGTAAGATATGAGGATGGCTGAATCAGGAAAAATATAGTGAGAAGTGAGAATTTAGCAACTAAATTGCTAAATGAATGTATTTCATTCATTTTTTACTACTCAGTCATTTTAGCATGTTAAAAAGAAAAATACTTGAAAGCACTGGAGGTGGGGCAGAGTGAGGAAGCATGCCACACTCAGATCTAATGTGTACCTTTACATGCAACTGGGACCTCCATAATTAGCTCGTCCCTTGGCTTTTTATTTATTTATTTAACTTTTTATTTATCCTCCTTATAAAACTGTTTGAGATCAGAATCCAGGCTGAGTAACCCAAGCCTCCTCACTCTCCTAAGCTGCTTCTCTCTGTGGAATGATGCTCATGAACAGACACCAGGAGTAGCTCTGTATTTGTTAAATTCATCCCACTGGGGTTAGTCTGAGGGAAGACAGGCAGTGAGCTGTTCTGAATTGTAAGGAAATGCAAAACTGCCTGTCTTTTATGTCCCGAGGTTCCTAACCTCAGGACAATCCTTAAAAGCAATGATAGATGTAGGGTGTTTAACTTTAAAATATGAGAAAGCATTCTAGAAATTAACAAACCACCTTTTGCAAAAGATTCTGGGTACCCAAAGTCTGCAGGTTTCTCGATAAATCAAGGTAGGACATGTAAATGGTGCCACTAATTTGTCACCCAAAGCTGACAGGTAATGCCATTGGGGATTGGCCCAGAATCTGGGCCTCAGCAAAATCGTCACTGGTCTTCTAGAAAATATAATCAAATGTAAGGTCTGAATTTTGTGACCTAAACTCTCGGTTCTCCCCATTCTCCGAGCCTCTGCTGACCACCATGCTAGTTCTTACCTCTATGAGTTCATTTGTTTAGATTACACACATAAGTGAGATCATGTGTCTAATTTCTCTTCATCAAAAAACAAAAACAGCTTGCATTTTGAACATTGACATAGACATCTAAGCTGTATTTTAGAAAAATGTAGAATGGGAAAAGAATGAGGTAGGAGAATATTGATCCTTCCATCAGAGACTACACTCATGTTCCAGAACGTATAGGAAATTCTGTATGAAGCCAGAACTAGGATAAAAATAAAGTGCTTTTGAATTTATATCACTGCAGGCAGCCCCCAACCTGAGAAGCAGTTGGGTAAAAACGTTTATTTCCTAAGGCGCTGTTCAGAGCTCGGAATTTATTTTTCCATAGAAACAACCTCATGAATGATGGGGCTCACAGCTCAGCCAGGAGAAGTCAATTTAGCTACACTGTGAGTGTAAAACATAGGCCCATGGTTCTATTTCAAACTCAACTAACCACCCTTTACAGCGTTGTCCTGATCAGAAGACCTAGGTCAAGTTCTAACTCGCAACACCAGACACATTTTATGCCCATTTCTCTTATGCTCCTGATTTAAAATTCTCAGCAAAAATGCCAAGGCCTTCCTAACAGAATGAACTAGATAGAGTTCAGGTCTCCTGTCTGCAAACTCTTTCCAGAAGCTGTCTGTTGATATGATATCTGTGTAGAAGGAAACATTTGGGTCAGTCATTCTTGGGGTGTCTGGATTAGGAGAGAGGAATGTCACCCCCAGAGGACACAGACTATAAACTGAGACCTCCTCTGTTTGGTGGTTCATGTGTTAAGGCAGAGAGTCTGATAGAGCATGGGACTGTGAGTCAGGAAACCTGAATTTCAGTCCGAATCAACCATTACCTGTGTTGTAACCTTGGATGGGCAAGGTTACATTGCATATCTGCTTCTTAGTTTTTATTTATTTAAAAAACAATAAATAAACAGAAAGTCAAGCTTCTGAAGAGAGCTTATAGCTTTCACCACCACCACCCCCAAAATTAAGAACCACCGCCCAGTCCCTTTAGCCCTGGGATTATAACATCCAACTATAGAGCTATTTCTCAATTAAAGACAGTCTATTTATGATTTGCTCTCCAGATGAATATTGGAAACCTCCAAATTAGCTGAGATTATCCTTCGCCCTACTTGAACAATAATCAGAATGATAAATAAAGGATTTAT
The DNA here is from genome assembly GCA_963574575.1 of Galagoides demidoff. Classification (NCBI taxonomy): domain Eukaryota; kingdom Metazoa; phylum Chordata; class Mammalia; order Primates; family Galagidae; genus Galagoides; species Galagoides demidoff. Next base: position 14,473 of record CAUYQV010151165.1, on the reverse strand, counting down.
AAACTTTCTAAGTGATTTCTCATCCCTGAAAATCTCTTCTTTTGTGGTAATAAGAGATCTGTCATCTCCAAATTCTCAATCTCCAGACTGAGAGTCTGCATAGATTGGACTAATAGGATAATTTCTAGGTCTTCACTTTGTCTTGTAGATGTTCCTCTTTCCATATCCTTAATCAATTCACCCTTCTGCTTCAATTTATTTGACATATTCCTTCCTCCTAACTGTCCTGGAACTAAGACAGAGGTTGAAATTGAAGGTCAATCTTGTAATTTACCATCATTTTTTTCTCTTTCAGGAAAGGATGCATTGAGTTGCTTATCATGTGTGTGGAATTACCACCTCATAGGAGGAATCTGTGCCTCGGACTGTTACCCAGGGTCGTACAGAGTTGAAGAGGTACTGGGTGGGGTGGGGTGTGGTGTGGTATTATGCCTTCCACCCTCTCTAGAGAGAAGCCTGTTTCTCTGTGTCATTCTGGGCTGTCAAGAAGTCCTACAGTTTAGGTTTAATATTTTAGAATCCTCCACCATTGCATCATGGAATAAGGGTGTTATACACCTGGAGCCTTAACTTTAATCAAAAGGACTTAACAGATCTAAAACAATGGGAAAGTTAGGTATTAGGGGACTCAGAACAAGGAGGTCCTGTCTTTGTTGTTCATGACTACAGAAGTTTCAGTCTCCATTAGAATGTTGTGTCAGAAATAAAAACTATCAGCCGGGCCTGGTGGCTCATGCCTATAATCCCAGCACTCTGGGAAGCCAAGGTGGAAGCTTGAGCTCTGGAGTTTGAGACTAGCCCTAACAAGATGAGACCCCCATCTCTACTAAAATTAGAAAAATGAGCCAGGCCTTCTGGTGGGCACCTATAGTCCCAGCTACTCAGGAGGCAGAAGGATCACTTAAACCCAGCAGTTTGAGGTTGCTCTGAGTAGGCTGATGCCAGGGCTCTCTATCGTGGGCAACAGAGTCAGACTGTCTCTCAAAAGAAAAAAAGAGAAAATAGTAAAAGAAAAAGAAATACTATCTTCTCTTATCCCTCTGCATCTAAACAGAGACATATGACTAATGTAGAAACAGCTAATGTTAATTTTTCATTTCCTCTACCCCCTCACAGCGTCTTAAGAAGGATTCAGGCTGGGTATAGTGGCTCACACCTGTAATCCCAGCACTTTAGGAGGCTGAGATGGGAGGATCACTTAAGACTAGGAGTTTGTAACCAGCCTGGACAACATAGCAAGAAATCCCATCTCTATAAAAAATAAAGGTTAGCCAGGCCTGGTGGTGCATGCCTGTAAACTTGGCTACTTGGGAAGATGGGAGGATCACTTGAGCCCAGGAGTTTGAAGTTGCTGTGAGCTGTGATCAAGTCACTGCACCCAGGCTGGGTGATACAGTGAGGCCCTGTCAAAGAAAGAAAGAGAGAGAGAAAGAAACTGAGCAAAAGTGAGACCCCCATCTCTGCTAAAATAGAAAAACTGAGGCAAGAGGGTCGCTTGAGCCCAAGAGTTGGCAGTTGCTGTGAGCTATGACACCACAGCACTCTACCCAGGGTGACAGCTTGAGACCCCAGGAAGAAAGAAAGAGAGGAAGGGAGGAAGGGAGGGGAGGAGGGAAGAAAGGAAGGAAAAGAGGGAGGGAGGAACTAGATTGATTCATATCTACTGCTGAAGCCATAAATTTTCTGAGTCCACTAATTTCTTGATTGTGTTTTCAAACTTTAGAAAATACATCTCTCCATGATGAAATTAATACAAAACAGCATATTCACATATGAACTCTTTTTTTTTTTTTTATTGTTTTTGAGACAGAGTCTCACTATGTTGCCTTTGGGAGAGAAATGCTGCCATGGCATCATTGCTTATAGTAACCTCCAACTCCTGGGCTCAAGTGATCCTCTTGTCTCAGCCTCCAAGTAGCTGGGATTACAGGTGCCCACCATACACCCCACTACTTTTTGAGAAGGGTTTTGCTCTTGAGGCTGATCTCAAACTCCTGAGCTCAAGCAATCCACCTTCCTCGGTCTCCCAGATTGCTAGGATTACAGGTGTGAGCCACTGCACCTAGCCCTATAAATTCTTTTTAAATTCTAACAACAGCCTTCATTACACTTTGAAGAAACTAGGGTCACATGATTGTTTCCTTATGTCTGGATGGGCGGAGATTACACGAGTAGTAACAAAGCTGAGACTGAACCTGGGGATTGGGTGAGATAATAGCTGAGAAGCAGGATTCAGTGAGATAGTAACAGCTGAGAAAACATCTTAACAGCACCTGAAACATAGCAAGGGACTCAGCAATTTCCATTCCCCTTCCTTTTCTATTATACCATACTTCCAAAGTTACAGAAATAAATCAGGAAGGTACCTTCCCTAACCACCTTTCCAGCACCAGTGGAGGAGCAACTTGTCAGGAGGAAGCAGCTTTCTTCTCATCGCTTGTCCCAGTGAGATTTAATTGCTTTAGCTACACAGTTACAGCTTATTCCGGGGCTGAGTCACAGGAATTCAGTACTAACCTGAGGCCAAACAGGTAACATGACTGAGAGAGGAGCACTGGGTCAGAGAAAACTGCAGCTCAAGCTTGAAGGAAACTGACCCTGATGTGTCTGTGACGTAACAGCAAGTGCTGGAGATTATACCAAATAGGAGGGCAGAACAGGGGGTGGCTGCCACTCGGCTCTGCCTGTGATGTGGCCACGTGGGAGTGATGAATCTAGTGTTGACAGGTCTTGTGGGTTTCAAAGAGAAATTAGGAACTGATTTACATGTAACATATCCCACTTTTTAAGTGTGGGAAATGAATACAAAATGTTTTAAAGTGTGAAAATCAATGTAGTGTGGGCCAGACAAAACTAGTTTTGGACCTGAGCTATCCTTCAGCACATGAGCTGCCAGTTTGCAACCCAAACTATGCCAAGTTATTCTAGAAGCCTGTTCTCCCACTGTGGGTACTAGCAGATCTCAGAGGTCAGGGTCCAGCCATGGTCCCACCCAATGTCAAACAGCTAGTTCTGTCCTTGACCCAGTGCAGTGGGGATGAACCCAAAGGACACCATCTTTCTGCTGCTCCCTATACGTCTCCTCCCTTAGGGAGACAAGACGCGATGCCCATCTGGGAACTTTAGTGCCTTGTTAATCTCTCTGTACTCTAAGGGAACCTCTGATTGTTCTTAACAGGGAGAGAAATTCGACTGTGAAAATTGCCATGAGAGCTGCGTGGAATGCAAGGGACCTGGCAGTAAGAACTGCACCAATTGCCCTGCCAACCTGCTGCTACACTGGGATGACAGCCGCTGCCTGCCCTGCTGCAACACCTCCGGTCCCACCCGGGCCCAAGAGTGCTGTGACTGCCAGGACACCACGGGTGAGGGGCACGGGTAGCATCCTGCAAAGGAGGGGCATGTCCTCAGGAAGCTGATGGGAACAGCAGGAGAGGAGGCTGCAAAGCTCAGGAATAGCAACACAGCAACCTTTTATTGAGTGCCTGCTGTGTCTGTGTGCCTTCTGTACTTGAGACTTCGTGTCCATTGTCTCACTTCATGAGTAGATATTATCAATGGCATTTTACAGATGAGGAGACTGAGGCTCAAAGGGTTTGCTTGGCATGTCCAAGTTCACACTCATATCAAAAGTCTCATTGGGAATTAGATCCTCCCATTGCGTCCAACATGAGAGCTCGATCGGAGCTAGGATTTTATCTTTTTAAGTTTATTTTGTTCTTTTTTTATTCTTTCCTCCTAAGAATAAAAGGAAAAGAATCAACTGTCAAGGAAGTTGATACCAATGTTATCGCGAAGAGTTGATCTATGGAAGTCAGTTTAAATCTAGGCTTCCCTAGATTCTAGACTTAGAGCATTTTAAAAACTTTGACACTACGAAACAAAACTCTTTTTCAAGTCCCGGTCCTGCAACTGTCTTCCACATCCAGCCCATCCATGCGGGTGAGCATTTGGTTCTCATCCGCCACAAACTTAAGTAGATCCCGAATGAAGTGATTCCTTGTCAAAAGAAATATAAATTCTGAAAATATACTCTCTAGACCAGAAGCAGATCACTTCCTTGGGGTCAAATTTATGGGAATCTGTCCATCTATAGGTAAAGAATATCCCAGACCTTGGCTGGGTGCCTGTGGTTCAAGCGGCTAAGGTGCCAGCCACATACCTGAGCTGGAGGGTTCGAATCCAGCCTGGGCCTGCCAAACAACAATGACAGCTGCAACCAAGAAATAGCCAGGCATTGTGGCGGGCGCCTGTAGTCCCAGCTACTGTGTACTGGGAGGTGGAGGCAGGAGAATCGCTTAGGAGGGGGAGCCCAGTAGTTGGAGGTTGCTGTGAGCTATGATGCCAGGACATTCTCTTGGCTTGAGGCTCTGTCTCAAAAAAAAAAAATCCCAGACCCATAACTGCTGCCAGCCATTTCTTTTCCATTTTTGCTCAGTCTGTCCTATTCAGTTCTGCACATCACCTTTCCACATACTAATTATTTCCTTCTTTCATTTCCCTGCCCTGCCAGCAGCTGGTTTTTCCAGCTCTTCATATATGTCCACCTTCAGTGTCTGATTGTCTAATATCCATGCTGTGTCACCTGAGGATAATAACCCTTACTACACCAATGCCTTGTTTCTGAAATCCTGTATCAACTAAAAACTATTTAGTCTGCTTTCCTGGTCCCTCTGAGGCTCTTGAGCCAACTGGGACAACTCTGTAAAAATCTTAACACTCTTGATCATCTGATCCTTCTTTACTGATATACTGTGCCCCTTCAAAGAAACAAGAGCTCAAAGACTGACCCTGACTCTGCAGACCAATGTGGAGAATAGTAAATAAAGAGTAATTGCATATGGTCCCTATTTATTGAAACAAATCCATGGTAGTGCCCGTAGCTCAGAGTCTAGGGTGCCAGCCACATATACCAGAGCTGGCAGGTTTGAACCCAGCTTGGGCCTGCCAGGCAATAATGACAACTACAACCAAAAAATAGCTGGGTGTTGGGTGGGCGCCTGTAGTCCCAGCTACTTGGGAGGCTGAGGCAAGAGAATCGCTTGAGCCCAGGAGTTTGAGGTTGCTGTGAACTGTGATGCTGTGATGAGGGTAACATAGTGAGACTCTGTCTAAAAAAAAAAAAAAAAAAAGAAAAAGAAAAAAAAAGAAACAACTCCAAGAGGTCTTCTTTGGTTCCAGACAGTATCTTTCTCAAAGTACCACTCACACATTCCTTACCAATCCCTCTAGGGCTATTATTTCCCCCAAGGAAAAATTTTGTGCTGATATTGCTAATGATGAATGGAATAATGATAGTGTTGTTACTTTAGGAGATGAAATTCTGTTTGATGAGTGAAATCACATGAGAATGGAAGTTATGATAAAAAAGAAAACTTGTTTGGCCTTAGCAAAAATGAGGGAGAAATACATAGTGGCAATGAATCAGATCTAATTGGTCATTATTTATATGCAAAAATCATTACGCGGGGCAGCAAAATTATATTCATTAACGTTGTCTATGGAATATAACTTGACTTTCATAAAAGTATCCTTTGGACAAGGTACATCCAAGTGGTTCAATAAATATTTAGAGGGCCAGGCATGGGGGCTCACTCCTGTAATCCCAGCACTCTGGGAGGCTGAGGCAGTTGAATTGCCTGAGCTCAGAGATTCAAGACCAGCCTGAGCAAAAGTCCTTAAAAATATCCCGGGGGTTGTGGTGGGCGCCTGTAGTTTCAGCTACTTGGAAGACTGTAGCAGGAGGATCACTTGAGCCCAAGAGTTTAAGATTGCTGTGAGCTATGACACCACGGCACTCTAGCAAGGGTGACTGAGTAAGACACTATCTCAAAAAAAAAAAATATATATATATATATATATATATAGAGAGAGAGAGAGAGAGAGAGAGAGAAAGAGAGAAAATCTACTGTGTACAACTTCAAAAGGGCTAAAGTTCAGTGACCTTGAAATGAGGTTCACGGAACAGTACACAATGATGAAAGTTGAAGCAAAAAAGCACCAATGAACTGAAATATAAACAAACATTCATACTCTTAGGATGTGACTATTTCATTTTGTTTTGTTTTGTAGTGTTTCCTGAGACAGCTTCCTTTAATATCTTAAATTCTGTTTCAATTACAAGGGTGCCATCACTCCTTACTTACTATTCTCTGCATGGCTCTGCAGAGTCAGGGCCAGCTCTTATTTGAGCTCTTGTTTCTTTGAAGGGACACAGTATATCAGTAAAGAAGGATCAGGTGATCAAGAGTGTTCGGGTTTTTGCAGAGTCATCACAGTTGGCTCAAGAGCCTCAGAGGGAGCAGGAAAGCAGACCAAAAAGTTTAGCTTCATCACACACAGACTGGGACTAGTGTGGGACACACACTGCAATTTTGTAAAGTGGGGTGCCTTCTAAGAACATCAGAGACAGTGAGTCTACCATTTCAGATTGAAAAGAATTAAAGGTGGAGTTCTTCCCAGCAGAAATTAGTTTTCCCTCATTCCATTTCTTCACTCCTACTGTTTCTCTCTCCCTCCTTCCAACAGACGAATGTATCCTTCAAACAAGTGGGGTTGGGCCTGCAGCTGAGCGGGCCAAGACAGGTCTGCTCATCACCTCCTCCATTATGCTGGTGCTTCTGCTTGGGGCAGCTGTGCTCGTCTGGAGGAAATCTCGGGGCAGAGCCCAGGCAGCAGAAAAGTCTGGCTATGAAAAGCTGGCTGACCCCAGCAAGTCTTATTCCTCCTATAAGAGCAGCTACCGAGAGAGCACCAGCTTTGAAGAGGATCAGGTGATCGAGTACAGGGACCGGGACTACGATGAGGATGATGAGGATGACATCGTCTACATGGGCCAAGATGGCACCGTCTACAGGAAATTTAAGTATGGGCTGCTGAACGATGAAGAGGAAGATGAGCTGGAATACGATGACGAGAGTTACTCGTACCGGTAAATGGATGACGTCCCCCTCCCCTTGCACTCACTGGCACAACTGTGAGCATCACACACCAGGCTGAGGTGTGCATGTTAGTATTTATCTTTTTAACCAAGTGTCCAACCAGAATATGTAAGAAATATTTTGTTGTTCTTTGGAGTGGCTAAATTCCATGTACACCTGCTGTTCAATCATAATTAAGGAGCAAGGATAAAATTTGGAGGCATTTCCCTCAAAACAGGATGTCAAGACCCCAAACGCAGGAAGTAAAAATGACTAAGACTTGTATGAACTTTTTTTGTGATCAAAAAAAATGAAACAAAAATAGCACAATAAATCTATAGAAATTCTGTTTCCAAACTGCATTGCAGAGGCACCTGCTGCCTTCTGGTGTTCTGATTTTTCTTTAATGAATTTTAGGGATAAGGGGGGGTATGAAAGAGTTGTTGGTTTGGGGGCTTTTTCCTCTGCCTTTAGTTGTCTTTAAGTAGAGATTTGCCTTGTAGTGTGGTGGCCAAGAAAAGAGAGTTCTTTTCAGGTGACTCCAAAGCACCTAGGGTGAGCAGAAGACACCAACTCTGCTGAGACTGCTCAGCACCCCTTTAGAGTTGAGGGAAGAAAAGACAAGCAGAATCACAGCTGAGGAAACGAGGTCACTGGGCTCTGGCTCCTCTGCATCAATCCAAAGTCACCACGATTCTCAGGGCAGAGCAAGCTCAGGCAGGAGACAGGTTAAGAGCAAGCCACCACGTGTCCAAGAATTGCACCCTCCTAAGTTTTTTTCTAAGAGTTTCTCTGATAGGAAATATCAGCTAAGATATCAAGTACTAAAAAGAAAAATGACAGCCTTAACCATAACATAAAATGGGATACGATGACCAAAACCTTTTCTGTTTTAAAAGAAGACTTTAGCCAATACACCAGAATAGCTTTCTTTCATCAACAGCTCATCACAAAACTATGTATCTTTCATAGAAAAAGTTGGAGTCTACCATGGGGTGGGGGGTGGAATATATCCCAATGTTCTGCTCACCAGCTGTAACCTGGCTGCTGACCAGCCTTGCAACACTCAGTAACACTGTGATTTTAGTTTCTAGACCTCCTACCCTGCCCTTTTTCTACTCCCCGGCTAAATGTGCAATGGGACTCAGGTCCCTGGGGACAGTTTTTCTGCAGCTAGGAATATAGACAGAGGAGAACTTGATATGCAAAATTATGCAAGTGGGATCTTGCCTTGTCAAAGCCCACATTATAGGTAGTGCTAGGAATGGAACACCAAAGAGTAAAAGTGACATTTTCAGGTGGTGATGGTGATAATCATAGTAAAAGTCATTGTACAGCGACTGTGTACCAGGTACTGAGCTAAATGATTCCTGCCAGGCATCGTGGCGGGTGCCTGTGGTCCCAGCTACTTGGGAGGCGGAGGCAGGAGACTCGCTTGAGCCCAGGAGTTGGAGGTTGCTGTGAGCTGTGACGCCAAGGCACTCTACCCAGGGGGATAGCTTGAGGCTCCGTCTCAAAAAAAAAAAAAAAAAATTCACCCCACTTACCCACTTAATACTTACCATCACTCTATGAGGTTGTTATCATTATTACCCTGTTTTTGTAGGATATCTGAGGCTTTAGAAGAGGTTAAGTAACTTAGCTCAAGGTCATGAGAAGCTAATCAATATTCAAAGAAAAAGAATAACCCTAAAAAATAAAACTAAATAAAATCAAACAGAATGACCCTATCGCAAATCTTCTTATCTTTGCTACATTGACATAAGGTGGGAAAATAAGCATCCTGAATATAATATAACAAAGCCATGCCTATTATTTTGTTCTCTAATACCGATACTTCTAACACTGATATAGGAAAACTCCAAATCTTCGGTTTACTGAACGCTTGTATTTCTTTAGAAAACATTTCCTAAAACTGGGATTGTCCATCTGTGGAAAGAGCCAGATAGGAAATTCTTTAAGCTTTGTGGACCAAAGGGTCTCAGTCACAATTACTCAGATCTGCTTTCTTTCTTTTTAATTTTTTTCCCAAATATTAGGAGGGTACAAATGTTTCTGGTTACATAGATTGCTTTTGTAATGCTTGAGTCACGGTATAAGCATGCCCATCACCCAAATAGTGTTCATTGTACCTGTTAGGTAGGTTTTCAGCCATCCCTTTTCCTGCTTCCCTGAGCTCTACTTTTGTAGCATGAAGCCAGCTGGTACTTAATGCATGGGTGAATTGTGTTCCAATAAAACTTTATTTATGGATGCTGAAATATGAATTTCAGATAATTTTCACATATCATAAAATGTTATTCTTATGATTTTTTTTCAACCACTTAAAAATATAAAGACTTTTCTTAGCCATGGCAGTATTTTTTCATTTCTTTTTTTTTTTTGACACAGAGTCTCACTTTGTCGCCCTCGGTAGAGAGCCATGGTATCATAGCTCACAGCAACCTCCAACACTTAGGCATAAGCGATTCTCTTGCCTCGGCCTCCCACGTAGCTGGGACTACAGGTGCCCGCCACAATGCCCAGCTATTTTTTGTTGCAATTCTCATTGCTGTTTTAGCTGGCAGGGGCTGGGTTCAAACCCACCACCCTTGGTATATGGGGCCGGTGCCCTACCCACTGAGCCACAGGCACTGCCCTCATGGCAGTATTAAAACAGAGGCAAGCTAATTTTGGCCAAAAGGCTGTAGTTTGCTGACTTTGTCTTGAAAAAATTCTTCAGAGAACATGTGTATCCCATACACATATGCTATATTATCAGAAATATCCATCATTTAAAATATTTTTAAGAAGTTATGCCCATATCAGCTGCCCAGAGAGAACCTTTTTATTTTCATTTTTCTTTTTTTGTTAAAAAGGTCTCACTATGTTGCCCAACCTGGCCTCAAGCAATCCTCCCACCTCAGCCTCCCAAAGTGCTGGGATTGCAGGCGTGAGGCACCATACCCAACTTGATCATTTAAAATGATCTCTTCAAAATCTATCTGAAGCCCTGATAGTTTCCTTTTCAATTCTTAAAAATATATAAAAAATATATATAACATAGCTATCATATCAATAGAAGAATTTCTGGTCCCTTGTAATTATAGAGTGAGCTTACAGACACAAGTAGTTTTGTTCATACTGTGTTATTTATCTTCCTTGATAATTCTAAAGCTCCAGCAGACTGAATTGGACATTTCTATTTGTAGCCTGACAATCGTTTTCTGAGAAAAAAAAACAAAACTGTGTTTATGATACACAGTTAGAGGTGGAATGAGGTCGAGTTGACCTTGAATATTAAGAAAAATTGTGTTGTTACTCTGTGTGACCTGCAACGAAAAGAAGGCTCGTGCTGGGTATTGGTGAGATCTGACATCGTCTCTTCTTTGTTTTTAGTCCTGCCACATTACTCTCAGACTGCTATTGAATACTATGGTAACAACTGTCTAAATAGATAAGTATGTGGTTGGAAAACACAGTCACCTTTGGTCTTCTGTTTGCAAATAAATGGCAACTATTAAGAGAACCCGTATAGAATGGAAATAAACCCAGGGACTAAATAAAAGCTGGGAAGGTTCTGGTTCCTAGGAAGTAATTTTAAAATTGGAAATAAAGTTAAAACAAGACCAGGTAATGGTGTGGAGATCTGATTATTAAAGAACCGTTTCTGGGTATTTTTATGTGTTTTATTTATACTTTACCAAGTAAGAGACATGATACAATAAAAGAGTGTGGTTTTTTCTTTTTATCTGTTTATATCCAGTGAGTACTCTAATCTTATTAAGTGTGAATTTTTTTCTCCTAAAAGTCAATTCGATCTATCGATCATTATCACCGCTGCCTCATCAGACCCTCAGTCTTTCTCATTTGGGCTATGGCTACTTCCTCCTGAACTATTGCTGAATTTCAATTTCTTTTTCTCCCCACTTAAAGGATTATCAGACTGTTCGTTCCAGGCTCCCCCTCACCTGCACTGATTATGGCATTCACAATTTTCCAACATATGGCCACTGCCTCTGTCTCTGGATTTATTGCCCCAATTTCCTGGCCATACCTTATTTCCCATCTTCCTCATTATACTCCAATAATACCGAATGGCTTCTAGGCTGTCCAAGACAACATCTGCTATCTCAGGTCCTTGGGTACATAATGTTTACTCTGCTTGGAATATTATTCTCCCACTTTAACCAGCTGGAAAATTCCTGATTGTCCTTTAAAATCATGTTTCCTTACAGCATGTCCTGGGAGGTCTTCCTTGACTTTCTTGGAGAAGATTAATCACTTTCTCATATCTTTGCTACCTAGATACGCTATGCATGTGGTTTCTTGCATTGCCTCGTGATATAATTACTTATTAAATGTCTATATCAACTATAACTGGATACCGCTTGAGGCAGCTACTGTTTCCTTTGTAGAACCCAGCACAGTGGCCCAGTACCTGCTAAGCCAGCAAGAAATACTTGACAGAATTGAATTTTAGGGAGACAAGACTCACATATATGAAACAATTGGACATGACAGAGGCCCTTGTTGCATATGCAGTGCATTTCTGTTTGGTCCTGAGTGGATGGTAAGGAGGTGTCTATTATATATGAGATAACCGCAAATTAGCACGTGAAGGGGATTGTTTATTAGAAAGAAGATTTGTGGGCAGGGAAAGGGGGCTCATGCCTGTAATCTTAACACTCTGGGAGGCTGAGGCAGGTGTATTGCCTGAGCTCATGGGTTGGAGACCAACCTGAGCAAAAACAAGACTCTATCACTATTAAAAATAGAAAAAAACTAGCCAGGTGTTGTGGCAGGTACCTGAAGTCCCAGCTACTGAGGAGGCTGAGGCATGAGGATTGCCTGAGCTTAAGAGTTTGAGGTTGCTGTGAGCTATGACACCAGGGCACTCTACCCAGGGAGAGAGAGTAAGACGCTGTCTCAAAAAAATGAGAAGAAGAAGAAAAAGAAGTGTAAGAATATTTGTGATTTGTGATTGCCTCAATTTGAGAAAGTAAAGAGAATGGCAAGGGTACTCTTTCAAGAAAGCACCAGAGTTGGTAAGTCATTGACGTGACATTCATGATAATAATTATAATAATAAATCACCAAGTATTTAAGAATCTACCATGTGCCAGGCATTGTCCCAGTTACTGGGGAAACAACAACAAGGGGGATCTATTAGACCTTGGACCTGAGAATTTGAAAGCTAGTTGGGGAGAAAAAAAGCACTGTAAATAGTAAGCACCATTTTTGAGGCCTTCTGTGGGCCAGACAGGATGGTAGGCACTTCACACCTCACAGCACAAGTGCTCTACATTAGGTAGCATGATACCTTTTTACAAATGAGGGAGGGAGGAATGCTTAGTGATAAGACTCAACCTGCTCTAAGTCAAAGTGTTTGCAAATGGTCAAACTGGGATTTGAATCTAGGACTTTTTGGTCTATAGTCCTTCTGCTCTACCACTGGGCCATTAAGCAGGGCATAAACCTGGACTTTGTCAGTAATCCCTGGACCCCATTTTAGGATCAGGTGTAGCCGTGTGGAATTTGCTGTAGCAATGAGTCACCAGGAGGCAGTTCAGGGAACCTGCTGTCCAGGTGCACAGCCTCACCCAGAGGCATAGAATTAAGACCTAGGGAAAGAAATCTGAAGAATTTTGAATTTCTAAATGTGGATTCAGAAGTGGCACTAAATCAGGATAAAAGACTTAGAAATACTAAAGATAGAGACTTTAGGTACACAAAATATACTTCTGGGATTTTTTAAATTTATTAAAAAATGTTTTTGAGCAGCTGGGCATAATGGCTCATGCCTATAATCCTAGCATTCTGGAAGACCAAGGTAGATGGCTTGCTTGAGCTCACAAGTTGGAGACCAGCTTGAGTGAGGGTGAGACTCTGGCCAGGCACGGTGGCTCATGCCTGTATTCACAGCACTGTGGGAGGCTGAGGCAGGAGGATTGCACGAGCTCAGGAGTTCAAGGCTTGTCTGAGGGAGAGTGAGACCCCCAGTCTTGAAAAAAATTGTAAAACCCAGCCGGGCACTGTGGCAAGTGCCTGTAATCCCAGTGGCTTCAGAGGCTGGGGCAGCAGGATGCCCATAGCCTGAGTCTGAGGTTGCAGTGAGCTATGACACCATTGCACTTTGCTCAGAGAATGAGGTAGACTCTGTCTCAACAACAACAACAAAAAAAAGTGAGACTCTGTCTCTACTAAAAATAGAAAAACTAGCTGGCTGTTGGGGCAGGTGCCTATAGTCCCAACTACTCTGGAGGCTGGGGCAAGAGGATCACTTGAGCCCAAAAGTCTGAGGTTGCTGTGAGCTAGGCTGGCACCACAGCACTCTAGCCTGCAGTGACAGAGTGAGACTATGTCTCAAAAAAGAAAAAAAAATTTTAATTTTTTTTTTTAGAGACAGTGTCTCACTTTATCACCCTTGGTAGAGTGCTGTAGTGTCACAGCTCACAGCAATCTCCAGCTCTTGGGCTTAGGTGATTCTCTTGCCTTAGCCTCCTGAGTAGCTGGGACTATAGGCGCTCGCCACAAGGCCTGGCTATTTTTTGCAATTTGGCTGGGGCCGAGTTCGAACCGGCCCCCTCAGTATATGGGGCCAGAGCCCTACTCACTGAGCCACAGGCACCGCCCACCCCAAAAGAAATTTTTTTTTAAGAGTTTCAGTTACTCTACTACTTTTGACATTGGAATAGATCTTCCAAGATCTGTTGAGAATTACCAAAGCCTCCTTTAGAATTCAGGGAAAAAGAAACTGCTCAGCGTATTACCTACCTGAAGAACCAAGATTAGATGCCATCAACTGAAAGGCATAGTAGTCTTCATTTCACACCCACATGTAGGAAGCATAAATTGACAGTGTTTCAAAAAGAAATATAAGAATTCTAAGAATGAATGCTTGACCAGATTTTAAATCTAACTTGTTCACTGCCTACCAACAAGATATAATAATTTAGCTAGGCACTCTGAGAATAAATAAATGATATTAAAATTTGAGAATGGTAGAAGGGAAGAGGAGAGAGAGAGGTGGGCAGGGACAGGGAATATGGGAGGAGGGAGGATATTCGGGGGGACCTCACCTAATGTGCATGATACAATGGTACATTTCGAAACTATTAAGATATGAGTATAATTGTGATGGATGTGTTACTTAGTTCAATGTAAGCATTTCACTCTGTATATTGAAACAGTACCCTGAACCGCATAAATGGATCAATGTACAAAGTTTTGATTTAATAAAAAACAATTAAAAAGAAAAAAAGAAAAAAGAAAAATAAAATTTGAAAATGTATTTGGAGTTTCACTTTTAAAGCCACTGATATCTACCTCACATCGTTCTTAAAAATGGACCCAGAAAACAAAATAAAACAACAACAAAAAAAACCCCAAAACAATAAAAGTGAAGAAAGATAAGACAGGGATCAGATCTGTTTTTCTTTTTTTTTTTTTTATTAATTGATTTCTGTGTACATTGATGCCAACATGGGGTACATTGTGCTGTTTCATATACAATTTGAAACATCTTCATCAAGCTGGTTAACATAACTTTCATATCATTTGGTTAATCATTG
>CAUYQV010151164.1:0-11170 GCA_963574575.1 Galagoides demidoff | reverse complement strand
AGCAGAGTATGAATGTCTTGACTCAATAACTAAGAAAATGACATGAAGGTTATGTTAACCAGTTTGATGAGAGTATTTCAAAATGTATATGAAAACAGCACACTGTACCCCATGATTGCATTAATGTACACAGTTATGCTATAAGAAATAAAAAAATATATAAACCAGGAAGGGATTCCTAACTTTTCTCTAAGACTTCATTAATTTCCCAGCTCTGTTAAGTGGTTAACATAGGACTTGACCTATGGTTTGTTTATCCACAAATCCTTCAGAAACGCACTCATGCACAAGGCCTCAGCTTTATCATCTTGGGAGAGAGAACAGAGGCGAGTGATGCCAGGTGGGAAGTTTCCCCAATCAGGGAGCCAAAAATGAGTACAAAGGTGATGTTATTTATCTTGTGAATTTAGAAGAAATTATATTTAACAATTTCCTGCTTAATCTGAGGTTAGAACACCCCATAAAATCTATCCATATTACTACTGTGGCATTGGGTTTAGGACATGGCTCCTCGGTCCTATGACAAGTCACTTACCCTCTCAGAGCTGTCCATCTTTATAACTGGGATACTGACACTTCATGGGATTGTTTGGATGAAAAGTAAATCTAATATATATCATATTTCAAATGTCTATTACATACCTTATTCAAAACATAGTGACATTAACTTATTTAAACTATTCAATAAACATGACAATATACAGAAAAGAGATTTGGGATAAACGACATCAATCAGATGAAGTAAACCAGTAAATTTGATTTACAAATTTAATTTACTACTCTAGGAACTGGGTAACATTCTGATGTATCCTTGAATTCATTCCACTACTCTTGCAATGTTTGGGAGTTTAGAAGTCATGTAGGGTTAGCACATGTGTTAATTCTCCTGGGCAAATAAATAAGGGGTGTTCTCCAAATCTCAAAGGAGATCAGAGGTGCCACATCCCTATTTATCTTGCAAATATCATTGAAAGGAGGAGAGGAGGATTCTTTCTTCAAGTATTCTAATGAAGCACAGGAAAAATAGATGATTTGAAAGTAGACACACACAGATTATTTCCTAAGAAAATATTCCAGTGCATCTTATTTACCTGGTAAGATATGAATAATGTTTGCAGTGTAATGACAGATTCTATGTGACATGCTTTGGAAGGGGCCGGCAAGTCTCTGCTCACTAGTATAGGGCACAAAGCCTGATACAAACCAGATGCTTAGTAAATATTTCTTCTGTGAATACAAAGTTAGCCTGGGAAATCAGCCAGAAGACTCGGATTCTGGGTGGTGCCTGTGGCTCAGTGCGTAGGGTGCTGGCCCCATAGACCAAGGGTGGCAGGTTCAAACCTGGCCCGGGTCAAATTGCAACAAAAAATAGCTGGGCGTTGTGGTGGGCGCCTGTAGTCCCAGGTACTTGGGAGGCTGAGGCAAGAGAATCACCTAAGCCCAGGAGCTGGAGGTTGCTGTGAGCTGTGTGATGCCATGGCACTCTACCAAGGGCTATAAAGTAAGACTCTGTCTCTACAAAAAAAAGAAGACTCCGATTCTGGTCCCAGCTTAGTCGGTAAATAGCCACGTGTTCTTGTGTAACACATAAAGACCTTTGCAGGTTTCACCATTCTTAGTGGAAAAGTGAGACAAGCGTCTTTGCCTAACCTCATTCATGGGTTGCTTATGAGCTGTACAGTTACCTCATGTATGCTTGAAAAATTGGAAGCATATTGAATTAACATGTCTACGGTTAGTATAAGTCACATGATCCTGAAAAACTGTCTCTGTGTTCCTCCTCTTCCTGCTCAAAACTCCATTCCTGGGAAGTAGGCAGTAGTTCAGGATAATTTGGTTCCCAGACGCCATTTCTTTCAGAAGTAAATAGGGTTCCTTACTTCAAGCTAATCTCCTTGTGAATCCAATCAAGCCTCAGCTTCCTGCTATAAAATGACAGGGCCAAGAAATGGTCTCTAAGTTCATGTTAGCTCAAAAAAGAAAAGACTATTGTTGATGTTATTCTTTGGGTCCTTAATTAAACCACAAGATTATGGATTAAATCAAGGGACACTATGGAATAGACATACATCTTTTCATTCACTCTCAGGCCAAAGAGTACCCAAATTAAATATGTACACGTGAAGTCAATTTTCATTGATGTATCTGGGGAAAATGTTTTAGCAGAATCTGTTTATGTTTCTTATCCAAGCTAAGAGTAGATTCAGCTTCTTTTCAGAAAAACTGCTGCTGGGATTCATTTCTGTGACTGATGATGGCACTATGGATAATGCTGAAAAATCTGGGTGAATCATGTTTTCTCAGCATGTAACCGGGAGATTACTAAGAGGCTACGCTCACTCTGTGGGTGGCTACTGAGTCTTTGCTCCTTTCTACTGCACAACAGAGTTATAGGTCTGATCTCGAAGTCTGACCATGAATTACAGCTGATGGGCTTGACAGCAGTCCTGGTGTTAACAGCTAAATTGCTCGCACAGGAAAGAGCACATTTTCCGTTAGTCGTTTGCTGAAGTTGGAGTTCAATAGGCTTCTCAGGCATTTTATTTGACTCATTTAACATTGATGTTTCACACTGGTGGCCCAAGGGCTGCATCCAACCTGCAGATATAGTTTTTAGTTCTTTTCTTTTTTTTGGGGGGGGGCTTGCATGGTTTCAAGAAGAGATTGAATTAGAGGCAAATATTAAATTCTTATTCGATTAGGGAATTCATATAAGATTATACATTTTTTACCCCTTCTTTGGAGAACACAGCTGGCCCATCTACTCTTGAGGCACCAGTGATGGGAACTGAATCTGATGTGGCCTCTGGACAGGACATGAATGCTCTGTTTTTCTGGAGTCAATACCTGGTCTCAGTCTCTCAGTTATTTCCTGCTTCTCTTATGGCATTTGAATTGTAGTCCTTCTTCTAACATGTTACTGGGGATATTTATCCAACTTCGGGGTTTTTTTTTTTTTTTTGAGACAGAGTTTCACTATGTCACCTTTGATGGAGTGTCATGGCATCATAACTCACAGCAACTTCAAACTCTTGGGCTTAAGCAATCCTCTTGCCTCAGCCTTCCAAGTAGCTAGGACTACAGGTGTCCATCACAATGCTTGCTATTTTTTTTCAGAGATGAGGTCTCGCTCTGGGCTCAAGCTGGTCTTGCACTCCTGAGCTCAAGCAATCTACCTGCCTCGGCCTCCTAGAGTGCTGGGATTAGACAGTCTCACTCTTGGTAGAATACTGTGGCATCATAGCTCAAGCAACCTCAAATTCTCGGGCTTAAGTGATCCTCCTGCCTCAATTTCCCAAATAGCAAAGACTACAGGTGCTGGCCACAAGGCCTGGTTAATTGTTGTATTTTTAGTAAAAACAGTGGTCTTGCTCTTGCTCAGGCTGGTCTCAAACTCCTGAACTCAGGCCATCTGTCCTCCTTGGCCTTCCAGAGTGCTAGGGTTACAGGTGGGAGCCACATGCCCCACTCTATTTATCCAACTTCGGGTGTTACTTTTTTTTTTTTTTCTATTCTAATGCAACAGCTGAACCACACTGGACAGCTGTAAAGCATATGCCTGTCTCTTTATGAAAGTAACCCCAGCTCTGGACCCTGGAGTCACATGTGAGGGTGGGATTACTGCTGCCTAGTTCTGCCTTTTCTGTGCCTCATCTAATGGACACTTGAAAACCATTCTCCTAGTTTCCATTTCAAATTGAAGAGGTTGTTCTAGAAAGGGAGAGACAAGTAGAACCCTGCCTGCCAGCTGCATCCTGGAGGTCAAAAGCAATTAATCACTCCAGTTTCAAAAAGGCTTTTATGGAGCATCTTGGTCTCATTACCCTTGTCTTTTGTTCTTGGTATCCTAATGGCAGATCATGCACCTATTTCTATGGCTGTCTTTTGCAAACATAAAATCCTCATATCCATACCACTATTCTGTTACTATACTGTAGCTTCAAGTTTAGATATAAGCTCTCTTTTGGACAATCTATTTACTTCTTCTTCTTCTTTTTTTTTTTTTTTTTTGAGACGGAGCCTCAAGCTATCCCCCTGGGCAGAGTGCCATGGCATCACAGCTCATAGCAACCTCCTACTCTTGGGCTCAAGCGAGTCTCCTGCCTCTGCCTCCCAAGTAGCTGGGACCACAGGTGCCCGCCACAACGCCTGGTCATTTTTTTTTTTTTTGGTTGCAGCCATCATTGTTGTTTGGTGGGCCTGGGCTGGGGATTCGAACCCGCCACCTTAGGTGTACATGGCTGGCGCCTTAGCCGATTGAGCCACAGGTGCTGAGCCAATCTATTTACTTCTTAACTCCCTGGGATTTATTTAATGGATTTGCTCTTTTCCTTTAAGTCTGAGAAGCAGAATTATTCATCTAAGCTGATATGTAACAGATGAGATCTTCCTACAGTTACTGAATATGGACTAAGTACTAGTTTCTGCTCTTAGCTACCAAGGGCCAAGGTTGGGCTATGTACATGGTAGGGGGGAGGGGGCAGCCTGGGCTGCCCTCCCTCCTCTGTAGGTAATTGCATAACCTGAGGCCTTGGAGCATCAAACCTTAGCCTCATCTTAGATAGTTTCAAACCTATTATAAAAGAGTTGTAGACTTTCTTTCATAGACATATGGGGGAATTTATTCTCACTACTTCTTGACAATAAGGTACAAGTTTCCTTGGTCCTGTTTCCCTGGGCAGGCCTGTCTACCTCTTGCAAGCAACCAGTAGGGTTTCTAAGACTAGCACTCTTAGAAAAGAGTGCTAAGTTATGTTCCTGAAGAAACAATTCACAAATCAATTGTGCATAGGAGAGAAGCTTATTTAAAAGTACAGGGTGGCCCTAAAGTCTATTTTAAATTGCACATGAACTTTATTGCCACTCTGCACATTTCCTACACCCTCTGCTTGGAGACTTACAGTTAAGTCTCAGGTGGCTGCAGAGAGACGAATTTTTATGAAGCCTCTAGTTCTTGGCCCAATGATCATGTGCTGAAAAACCAATTCTCAAGGAACCGTGATATTTGTGCCCTGACAGACTTATGATTGCTTTTAAAAACATGTTAGTGAGATGATCAAGAAAAAGATATGTAGAAAGGAAAAAATTTAGTGTGAGTAAAGTCAGAGGCAGCTGAATATAGTGATTGAGAGCCTGCGTCCTCAAGTCTGACTGCCTTTGGTTCAGATCCTAGATCCATCATTTAAATATTAGGGATTTAGTCAGGCTTTGTTTCTTTTAAGTGTAAATGTTCTTTTTTTTGTTGTTGTTGTTGTTTTTGAGATGGAGCCTCAAGCTATCCCCTGGGTAGAGTGCCATGGCATCACAGCTCATAGCAACCTCCAACTCCTGGGCTCAAGCGAGTCTCCTGCCTCCGCCTCCCCAAGTAGTTGGGACCACAGGTGCCCGCCACAACGCCCGGCCATTTTTTGGTTGCAGCCATCATTGTTGTCTGGCAGGCGTGGGATGGGGATTTGAACCTGCCACCTTAGGTGTATGTGGCTGGCGCCTTAGTCGATTGAGCCACAGGCGCCGAGCCAAGTGTAAATGTTCTTATCCATCAAAAGGTTGGTAGACTGTTTGTAAAAATGACCACAATTATTTCATTTTCTTAATCCATTTCAATTTCTGATGTGACCTTTGTCACCTGTCAAGAGATAAAAGTCCTCATCTCTTGAATCTAGGACAGATTTAGGACTTGTTTATTTAACAGAATGAGGCAGAAGTGATGGAGTGCTGGTTTTGAGCTGTGGCATCATGAAACTTTACATGACCTGCCTGGTCTCTTGGGATCCTTGCCATGTGAACTAGCCTGGACAGGTCTGCTGGACAAGAGACTGCATAAAACAGACAGAAAGTAGTTTAGCAGAGGCCTTGGTAAATCGGCCAGCCTCCATCTACCTTCTACTGGCCATCTAGTGACAGCAGATGCATGAGCGAGTACAGGTGAGACCAGAAGAATCACCCAGCTAAACCCAGCCCAAACTGCAGACTCACCCACCAGACTAAATAAATGGTTGCTGCTTTAAGTCACTACATTTCAGGGTGGTTTGCAAAAGCTAGCTAATACAACATAATATAATTATAATACTCTGCATAACTGTTGCAGGAATACTGAAGAGTAAGTGCTTAAGGAGCCATCAATATGTATAATCTAGTATAAGCATTTTAAGGTAGATAGAAAGTAAATATATATATACACATTCTTCATTTTAGAAGTTGGCTCAGACAACATAGTAGAAAATGGTAAGGAAATATTACAGACTGAAAAATTATAGAATGCATATAGACAGGAAGGTCTAATTTTTAGATAATACATCATTTACAAAGCATTTGGACAATTACAACAGATAAAAAACTTTTTAAAGAAAAATAGACAATGAGTTATGAAGGACATGGGTATTATGAGTATTTTATTCATGTCTAAAGTGTGGATAATATTATTTAAGTTTTAAGGGTATTGTGAGGACCTGAAAATGTACATAGAATGTGCAACACAAAAGTGGCAGTAAGAAAAAGTTCACCTAATAAAAAGACTCTAGCGTGCAGATTTCATGAATTATACTGCCAACACAGACTGAATAAAAAAGTGAGGTCGGGCGGTGCCTGTGGCTCAAAGAATAGGGCACCGGCTGCATGTGCCAGAGGTGGCAGGTTCAAACCCAGCCCCAGCTAAAAACTGAGCAAAAAAAAAAAGTGAGGCCCCTGCACATTTAATGTTGAAAGGGAATTCATTCATGAGCTGATATTCACACACTTGTGACTCTGACTTCGGAAGCACATGAGGGTAAGACAAAACAGCAGCAAAATGCATTCCCCGGCTCAGAAAAGTTTCTGAAAAACAGCAGGGAAGTACAGCAGCCCCCAGGTCATGAATAAGACAGGTTCTGTAGGTTTGCTCTTAAGTTGAGTACGTATGTGTGTAAGTTCAAACAGGTGTATTTACCTATTACCTGGAATAGCCCCTATTCGTAAGTCCGAATCGTATGCAAGTCAGATGTCCGTAACTTGGGGGTCTGTCTGTTTTCATATTTTCTTATGGCAATTTAGCTCCATGACTTGACCTAAGGGATTTTGAAGGCTAATATTTCTAGAAAAAATGCACACTAAAGCTGTTACGAAAGGGCACCCAAATTCAGAAGGTCGGATTTGGGGAGATTTAAAATCTTCTTTTAGGTTCTATTATAATGTGGAGTCCAAGAAGCCTGAAATTGTTTCTGTACAAACGAAAACAACTTAGACTCCTTCATCCATACAGGACTTAACTGATCAGTGAGTGATATGAATATTTATTTCCCTGCTAACCAGAAAGAAGGAGCCTGAGGGCATGAAGCCCAAGGCATCGTGGGTTGGAAAAAAAAACCTGACCAACCTCACCTCTAAACTGTCCTACAGAAAAATAATTTCCTATCTTTGCTACTTTTCTGATTGAAGTGGACAGACCTGTGAACTTATCGAAGTCATTTTGGACTATTTGAGTGCAAAGGTTTAGACAAAGGAGTGAACAGACCGCTCGGCTTTGTACTCTGAGTACCATCCTTCTGCACTCATTTCCAATTTCAAGACCTAGTTGAAATCTAAACTGACTGGTTCAGGTAACCAGTGTAGACGGTGATTTTTTTCTTAACGCCCACGTGCTTACTCAGTGTCCATTTTTTTACTTAGTGAAACAGCCAACTTCCTGTTTAAGATAACGCAGCAAGAGTTCTGAATTCAGATGATTTAGGTACAATCAACGGCTTTGTTCTTCCTAAGTCTGGGGCATCCAATCGTTTAATCTCAGGAATCCTTAATTCCGTCTTGTGTAAAATGGGGACTTAAATAGAATTCACCTTCCAGGGTAGAGAGTGTTAAACGAGACAGTCCATGTAAAGTGCTGAACACAGCACCTGGAAATGACTGAGCAGGCAAAAATTCAAGCTGCTGCTATTGTTGCTGCATTATTATTATCAGTCACAGTGTATTTCCTGGTCATGCCTCAAGAAAATATTAAATGAGGCCAAAACATTTATGTTTCCAAGTAGCCCCAAGGCTGCTGAGGAGCTGTTGAAGGACAGAGATGCAATTTAAATGCAAGAGAAATCTGTGAGATAATACCATGGCATATGGGAACCAACTCCGTGCCTAATAATTAGTCATTTAAGTTATAGTCTCCGATTTCCTTTTCTCTCTTTTTCTGTTGCCTTCCCATATTCCACCTTGTTGCCAATAACCAAGAAAATTGAAATTCCCCTACTTTAAATAGCTCTGTCTCCAATAGCCTCCCTGGGCAATGTGAGACATTCCCAGTGAGTGGAATTACTCATGAAGCTTAGGAACAAGCACTCTTTGAAGCGACCTCTTGTCAGCAAATCCACTGAGCCACCAGTTCAATAACACAGGAAATATTACTAGGCCAAGAGGAGCCCCAATTTCTCAAAGGAGCACAAACTCTGATGAAAAAAATGATGGGGCTCAAGACCTGGATCTTAAAACCTGGAGTGATTCAAAGGTACGTCACTCAGACCCAGTTCTGAAGGACGAGTCTTGATTTGAGGCTTGCATCAGAGTATACAGAAGCAGGAATAAAAGATTAGTTTATAGGAACTCAGAAGTTCTTTCCAACTAAGAAAATAAGCGTCCCTCATTCTCACTGCTTTTACTGGAAGAGGACATATATTAACGTAAGAGTAGTAGCAGCAGCAGTTGTTATTATTCATCTTAGGAAGGAAAGAGACCCTACCTTTTCCTTCTTTCTCTGTGAGGGAAATCAGGAAAGATGGCTCCTGCTTAGGGCTGTGAAGTTTTTCAACCTACAGGAGAATTTCTGGGGCCACCTCCTGCTGTTCTCTTAAATTTGCAACTAACTGTTACAATTTCTCACAATCACTGCCCCAAAGACCTCTTCTAACAGGTAAAAAGGAAAAATAAATATATTTTTCCAGAAGTCGGCCACTGGGTAGGGTTTACATAATGGGGGGAAAGTGAGACATGTTTCTAAGTTGCCAAGTGGGAAGTTCAGAGCTTGCTAGAATCTCCCTCCTTGCACCTTATGGGGCAAACCATTTGGCAGTGACCCAAGGAATGTAGGTAGCTAGTGGCTAAAATTGTGAGCTAGTCCTCAATAGTCAGGCTATAGCTCCGAGTTTTCTTATTATTAGTGGAACAATTTTTAAATAGATAAAGTTTTGTTATGCTTTTGAAATAACTGCTAGAAATGCAGACTTTGAATCAGGGACCACCACTCCTGAATTGATTCTATATTTTAATTTAATTGCTAACTAGTTAGAAAGAAGGTACAGCTTTCAAGTTGGCCAGGATGAGTTCCAAGTTACTCATGTTTTTGTCATGAATGATCCTTTGATACATAATATCAAATAGTAGCTTTCTATACGACACTGTACCTTTGCATGCTTCTTCTTTAAAGAATTTAGCTCCTTCTGTTGTTTCTTTAAATGTTTCAAGTAAGCCTGTGGGGAAATAAAGAGAATTCAAATATGTTTTTTGTAGTCACTGTAATTACACTTGGTGAGAAACAAAAATATATGAGTAACATCACTGGGCATCATACAGGAGCACCTGCAGAGTGATCAAGCCATTTTACCTTCATCTGCTTTAAATCTTCTATCCTCACTTGAGGGATAAGTTCAATACCTAAAAAAAAAAAAGAAAAATGAGGTCACAGTGTATATGAAAAACTAGAGAGAATACCTGATGATATAGAATTCACATTTTGAAATCTTATCTAAAGACTTGGAAGCAGGTTTACATGTGATGGGTGTGAACATCTTAAGTTCCTATTACAAAGTAATGAACTGGACAGCTGAAATGCTTCCTATCTTAGGTCAGGTTTTCCTTATTCGGCTGAGAAGGGGATTTGAGTGCACATGATTTCCTGAGGGCTGACTCTTGGGAGAAACCCCTAAGGGAGTGAGAGAAGCAGGATAGAGTGGAGGAGGAAGACAGGGTGGGTATCTTGCTGAAATCCAGCCTCAGCCTGATCCTGAGCTCTTTCGTATAAATGGTGCTGGAGAGCTGTTCTACCGGGCTTTTGTAACCCTGGGTGAGTGGGCTGAGGGCTTCAGAGGTTTTATGAAAACTTCCAGGCATCTCCGGGCAAGGGAACTCCCCTGATCTCAGGGCAATTCTCTAAAGGAGTAACTCTAATTCCCAATCAGCCAAAACTTGGGAGCTGGGAAATAGAGCAGGAATGCCATAAAGGGGATCTGATGAGGTACAATAGCACCGATTAGTTAGTGTCATCTTTGTACTTTAAGGCATATCCTAAAAGTACTAATTCTCAACTCTACTCCCACCTTAATTATCAAAGAACAACATCTATTTTTTAGCTTCTCTGGTTTGCCAAATTCAACCTTAGCATTTAAGCAAGATGGTACTGAGCACAGCAATGCCTTCCACACACAAGAAAGGAGGACATCACTGTTACGTAAGAGGACGCTGCCGGGAGGACTGGAGTGATCGACTAAGTCACCCTGCTATCTGAGCGATGGTGGGCCAGGTGTCGTCATGGCAACCACAGTTGTAGAAGAATTCCCCAAACAGGTTCTGTCCGACTGCAGATTTTTATCTTAAGCAAACAAAAAGAATGCCCATTCTGTACTATAATTGATTTCCATTAGAATCCGAAAGGTGAGATATGATGTATTCAAGAAAGACAGGCACCAAGTCCCAGGTTTTCAGTTTTATTCACTGTCAGATTTGCACATCCAGTGTGAGGGCAGTAAGATGGCAGGAGAGTCTCGGCTGGGAGAAATCAGTAGTGTGATCTGTAACTTGTTATCGTGGGAGTGGGACAGGTCCGTGGGCTGCTTCTCTGATCTCCTAAGTATGATGTCACAAGCTACCTCCCTGGTGACTGACAGGCAGTGGAGGGCAGGGGAGCGAATCCTCTCTGTCTTTGGGTCTCAGCTCTCTTGTCTGTACAATAAACATACAGGATTTGGGGAGCACACGAGGTCCTCCAGAGAGTGAGCAAATAGGAAGAGTGTGACTTAGTCTGATGAGACTTTTTTTAAAATATTGGTTCAACTAAATCTTTTTTTTTTTTTTCTTTTTTGAGACGGAGCCTCAAGCTATCCCCCTGGGTAGAGTGCCATGGCATCACAGCTCAGAGCAACCTCCAACTCCTGGGCTCAAGCGAGTCTCCTGCCTCCACCTCCCAAGTAGCTGGGACCACAGGCGCCCGCCACAA